>CAMOHE010042901.1:0-28146 GCA_946598075.1 Artocarpus hirsutus | reverse complement strand
TGTAATGTGATAAATGTTGTCACATTTAACTGAGCATTAGTTAATTAATTAATTGATTAATTCTTAAATAAATGTGATTTATTTTTGAATTTAGATACATATATATATGGTTTTGAACCAAATCTTTATATATATATATAAGATTTTATTTTTTATTAATATATATATATTAACGAATTCAATTTGAATTCGTTCATGTTTTATATATATATATATATATTATATATATATATGAAACGAATCACATGATTCGTTTGTTATTAAAAAAAAAAAGAAACGTAAAAGGTTACATGAATTATGTTTCACGTTTCCTTTTTAACTTATATATATATGTATGTGTGTGTGTGAGACAAAGTGATTCAGGAAAGAAAAAAAAGGAGAAAGTAAAAAGGTTACAATCAAGCAAAATATATATACTTTCTCTATATATGTGATATAGTGGTTATTTCAAATTGAAAGTCAATTGAAAAGTGACTAATGACTCAGATATAAAAAGGGAGAGAAAACCGTTAGCTCAAGAGTTTTTTCATTCACGTAACTTTTGCAAAATACTCAGAGAGAAAAACTGAGAGTTCTTCTCTGAAAAAAAAAAGGTCTGCTATCTCATATATTGAGTACATGGCAGATTCAAAAAAGTGTGAGGAAAATTCATTCTTGCAGTTTGACATCCACTCGTCTTTCCATTGGTGTGGAAGCCTAGATTGGAAGATCATGGTGTCAAAGAGGAAGGCTAGGATACCTTGATAGTCTTTAAAAGGTTTGTAATATTCCTGAAGCTTTCTATTATTAATTAAAATTGTATATCTATTCCCAATGAATAAAGTTTTTAGAAAATTTTTGTTTGTCAACGATCCTCTCCTTTTACTGCATTTCATATTTTAATCTAACAGTTGGATGTCAGAGAAAAACACGAATCAGTGAAGCAATCCTTAAGCATCTTTGGAGAATAAGAAACTATATGCTTGTGTATTCAGGATTGGACCTAGTATCTATTTGTTACATGATTTTCAATCTGATGAGGATTTGAGGAGATCAACTTCAAGTTGTGTGTTCATCTTAAATGGTGGAGCTATAGTATAGACAAGCATTATGCAAACATGTGTTGTTAACTCAATCATAGAAGCTGAATATGTTACGGCTTCAGAAGATACAAAAGAGGCTGTCTGGCTTCATAATTTCTTGAGGGGTTTAAAGGTTGTCCCTAACCTTAAGCAACCAATGATGTTATATTGTGATAGCAGTGGTGCAGTTACAAATGCAAGGGAATTGAGAAACTATTCGTTAAACACATTCATTGGAAGTATCATCTCGTGAGAGAATTAGTGGAGCAAACAGATGTGACAGTCTGCAAGATCGGTTCAAAGAATAACCTGGCTGATCCTTTTACCAAAAGTTTGCAAATGAAAAGTTTTAAAGGTCATCTAAAAGGGATAGGAATTCAAGAGATGTCACATATGCTATAACAAGTGGGAGAATGTTGGAATTGGTGCTTATATAGCATAGTATAAATTCCACATGGCCTTTATAAGATGCAAAGTATTGCATAATTAATAAAATAAATTCATTTTATTCTCATATACGTATATCTTGTTAAAATACATAATCATGTATATGAAGTGTTCTTATTGCAAAGGATATGATTATATGTACTTAGTATAAAATTTTTGTTTACAATAGTAGATAAAGCTAGACACTTTATCTTACTTAAGATTGTTATGTCATCTATTTCCAACTTAGTAGAATGATTTTATCCAAATTATAATAATGTGATGATTATTGGATAGAGACATTAGTGTATTTGGAATACATTAAACCTAGACTAAGATAGAATTTAAGTTCTTGTGTAATTCCATAACAAAAAATTAGAATTATATCACTTTGATCATTTTATGGATCATATTTGAATCTGAAAGTGATTAGGAGACTCACATCTATTTACTATATCTTTTGATTACCAACGAGTGATTACCAATGAGTGAAATCTATAACATCCATGAACTATAAATCTATATATTGGAGACAAACTAATATAGATAGCTGTGAATATTATTCATAGATATGGAATCCATAGCTCCTATAAGATCGGATGTGTAGATAATATTCCCATGAATACTAGTTTGGGAACTTGGGTGAAATGTACTTGCTATTTGATATAGGATATCAAATATTACACAAATCCTTTATTTATGATTTATTCATAAATAGATAATCTATTAGAGAATTAACAGAACTCATGGATAAAGATGTAGTTAGAAAGGTTGTACAGAAGTCTATAAACCTAGTTCTGATTATAAATATTATTGTGGAGGGTATTATCACATGAAAAATAATTATATCAATGGACAACCTTGTCAATAACATTTATGTTTAAGATTCCTTAATTTTATGAGAAAAATATACAAATAATTATTGGAGCTTAAATTATATATGTACATTGGGTCCCCTTGCTAGCTCCACAATATTCTTTCAGATGGATCAATAGAAATTTTTTTGGATAAATTTTGTCCTAAGGGCAAATGGTAATTTCATACTATAGTCCACCAAGACTATGTATGGCACTACACACAGGAGCTCTAGGAATCCATATAGCACCACTCCATGATTTTAGGAAACAAATAGATCACATGATATTCATGTAATCTTTTTGTTACCTTGTTGTTGATAACAATCTTTTTCATGAGTTGAATTAGATTTAGTAGATAATTATTTGAATAATGAGATAATTTAAATAATTGAGAAAGTCATGGAAGATATTTATTTTAAAAGTTAAAATAAATAAAATCTCAGTTTGGATTGAAATCGGATTTTAGAAAGATAATAGATGGATACAAAATCACAAAATTGGAGGTGGTTATGACATGTGTCATGCCACCATTGAAAGAAGAAAGATTACGCCCATCACACGTGCATTGGCATGATCTACTTAGGATCCTTGGAGGATTTTGTTTCAAATTTCAAGCCTTTATATGTGCCTATGAATAGACCTTGGAGGTTCTATGTTCAATAGACTTTTCTTTGTCCTCATTCTTATGTTCTTTGAGCTCCCCCCTTTAGAATTTGAGGAACCTTTATTAAAACATGTTGAAAGGAGATTATCAAAGAGATATCATAGGTGTCCACATACTTGTTAATCTAGAGAGGACATAAGCAAGGAAGATCTTAAGGTTTTCGTACGTTTAATCATCCAGAGCTATTGCCAAACTTGTAAGTCTATGTTTTATTCAATTATTATATATAGCATCATGAAAAAGATCTAGAAAGTTTACGAAAAATTTTGAAACTGTATTCTGCTACATTTTTCATGATTTTTAGGCCCACAAGCCAACACGACTTTCACTACATTAAGTATCTCAAAACAATACACGTTAAGACATCTCATCTTAGTATCCCTTAGGATTTCACATTTCAAAAACATATATATCATTTGAATTTTGGGGATCCACATTAAATTTTTGTAAAATTTATCACATTATAATACCTCTCATTTAACAATTACATAAAACTTGTTCAAATTTTCTGAAAAGTTCTATTATAGTCACTTAGTCTAAAAAAAATGTCACCTTGGCTGAAAAAAATCTCACCTTAACTTGGTTTGTAATGTTCACCTTGACCCATGCAATCTTAGAGTAAATAAAAAGAAATCCAAAGACCAACATAAGAAATTTTATCAAATGCATTTCATATAATAGAAATTCATAATATTAAAATCCATGCATGATTGATTTCATAATGTTAACGATTACATATTTAAAGACTACACTAAATTCATGAAACAATATATTATCTTTAGCATTCAAATGACATCACTAAAAGGGGACAACTTTTTTGTAGTGCCCCTCTTATCCACATGACCCACATTTTCTTTTTATTTTTTGTTTCTTCTCTTCCTCTAAATGCATTGTTTTTTTCCTTTTGGTCTATTTTCCTTCTCTAATAGAAAGAATTCTTTTCTTTTAAATAATGATGACCATATTATCCTTCATTCTATAAAAAAAACTAAAAATAAGTTATCAATAACTTGAAAATATGTTATGAAAAGAAAAAATTAATGGCCACCTTGACTGCTAATACGTAATCTCAACCGCTCACATAATCACCTAAACTACTACCAATTGTGGTCTTTCTATTAAGCATATTGTGCGTATCATAAATATTTTTCACAAAATGTATTCATAATTTAAAAATAAACTAGGAATCACAGAGTTTATTCTAAAATTGTAATATATTTATAAAAAGAAAAACAATAATACCACCTAGAGTGCTAACACTTAACCTCTATAGGTGTCATAAGCATCACGACTGGTCACTAAAAGGCTGAACTGCTCGTCTTTGACCTTTATTTTTCTTTTCAAAAATCATGTATACAAGGTTCAATTCTCACACATTTTGCATTTTGTTCATCTCAATCTCTTATAAGTAAGAAAAATTCTATTTTAAATACGATTTTTATCTAAGGAACCAAGTTAACACAAGAAGGATTTAATTTACCTTCAAAAACCTGTATTTTAATCTCTCTTTCCTAAAGTTTTGAACGTCGATCTATCATAATGATAAATTACTCATTGAAAATGGTCAAGACATGTCCATTACAATTCTAAAAACTAAAAGATTTTGAAATGTAAAGACCGTAGGAATGTGAGAGGAAACGTGGTGAGGGAAGGAGAAAGAGGAAGAAATAGGTTTCTTTTTTTTCAATAATTTTATATCTTCTTTTTCATATTCATTAAACATTCCTTTTAGTATTTTTAATCCATTGAGGTGTATTTTGAGAGAAGATATTCTTTTTCATACAGATAAGGTTAGTGACCACTGTTAAACATGTGCGCTCTAAAGAGTAAAAATGCAATATGTTTTTGGAGACATTTTTATTAATAAAGAATTCATTCATTATTTAATGCCAAAACTTGTCCTATTTATGTTCATATTTGTTGAATGTATGTTAAGCAAACAATAGTTTGAGACTATCAGTCTAAACCTTTAAGAATTGGGCATATGATAGACAGATTTGCGAAAGACACAATTCTTAAGGTGACGGTCTAAATCATAAGATCCATAATCGAGAAAATAAAGTTAGGTGCTTTATTCATGCAAAGGTTGTTATGTTGTCTATATCTCTAACGGGAGATGGTTTGTCTTGACCATCAGAGGTAGTCTCCATGAATAAAAACATTGGCACGCTGTTATAGGTGATGAAGTGCTGGATTGGGACATAAAGTGAATTGATTTAGATTAAAAATTCTATCTCAGCAATTTGATTCACATTAGACAATTATTTGTATTGTATCTTAATCCTAAGATGAATAGTAGGCCTGTTATCTTGACTTATGTCTTTTGATGTACCAAAGGGTGACACCTACATTTTAATAGTGGTACGCATGTCGGTACATTGGAGGCATGACTCTTGATAGCATAGACCTATTATTCATATCTTTAGTAGTAGTGATATCCTTTTATATGTATTATCCTATAATTGAAAAACTAAAGCACTCAACTATTTGGATACATAGGTGTAACCAAATGGTATACCGTCTTTAGATGGTAAGTTTTTCGATGGTGAGATAATGGAACGTAAGATAAAAATAATGGGAAGGTAAGATAGAACTTGACCTTAAATCGATCATGGATAATCTTATGGGGATACAATACATTAAGATATGTCATGGAGACTTAGCTATTTCTTCAAAAAATTCTATCAATTATTCCTGTAGTTAGGACATGGGCTTTGTTATTCTATATAGTTCGAGAGTGTACCTCCATGCTTTAAGTAGAGTAGTGTTGGAGTTGATAATTATGAAATATATATATGGGATTTGGGTTTCATAATTATCAGGAGCTTGAACTATATAGATCCATTTGATCCTCTTTGCTAGCTCACAAAAATCTTGTAATGATACGGTGTGCTTTTTCAATAATTGGTGACTTATGTCAGATTTATTAGATTGGTTAAAATTCAAAAGAATCAAATAATTCACGTCTGTTTATCGGTTAAATGAATTTTGTGATAAAATTAATTCAAGATAAGCTTGTTGAATTATTAGGATTAGATAATTCTTGTCTATTTATCAGCTAAGTTAATTTTGAAAAAATTAAATCAAGATAAACTTCTAGAATTATCAAGAATTCATTTATTTTCTTAGAGATTATCTAGATAAAGTTGTTTTAATTAGATAACTTCTCTATTTGGGTTATTTGAATTAAAACTAAGACTTTATTCTATAGAATCCTAGGTAAAAATAAAAGATTCGTTAAGATTTTTATCGACAATTTGGCATGCCAATCCTCAAATTCAGCCTACCGATGGGGCAAGCTCAGCATGCTGGTTAGATAGATCAGCATGTCCATCGTGTGATAAAAAGATCATGCTTTTGCAAACAGATTTCATCAGATATTGATGCAAATTTTATTCTGATTCAAATTTTGAGGCATTATTTTATAAGGACTGACTCTTGGGCCCAACCTCTATAAAAAGGGAGCGAGTCTCACTAGTATTTAGATCAATTGAGAGATTAAGCATGAAACTCTGTTGGCGTAATTTTGAAACTCCTTGAGAGCTCTTGTTTATAATCACAAACACTAGCTTTAGGTTCTCTCAATGGTTGGAAAGAGAGTCACCTAGTGGAAGAGCTGTACGTGTGAGCCCACACTCATTCTGATCGTGGATAGAGAATAGCAAAGAAGTCCAATTGGTTGAGGTCCTTCTAGAACGTTACTAATCTTCACTGATTGAGGAAGCTTTTTGTCATTTACAAGATTAGTAAGATCCGGTTAATTTATGCACATAACATGTCAAACTTGTGTTTTAGAGAATACTATGATATAAAAATTTTTAAAATTTTGCTGTGTATTATTTTTCCAACAATTGGTATCAGAGCCATGGTTTTTATGTAAATTTATGAGTTTGTGATCATACTATATGTATAAATTATGTGATCTTGATATCTCCTATGTTTAAATTTAATTTTATAGAGAGTTAGTACTCTAGGGTTTCTATATAATTTTATGTTGTCATGGATTATATGGTGAATGTTTATTAATTAATTATGGTTGATTAAATTATTATTTATTTATTTATTAATTTATACCAGTTATGGTTCTTTAGAGGTTAGAATATGTATCTAAGTTTTTCATGTAATTAGATGACGGACTATCATCTCCATCTAGGAATTATTATTTAATTTTAAATTTGTAAGAATTTAATAATTAAATAATCATTTGGATAAGTCGGACCTAGAAACGGATCTAGAAGATGGATGATAGGATCCCCAGGTATTTATTGAGTCTCTAATTTTATGTTTTGAATTGTTAAGAATAAAATTGATAAATTGCATTAGAAACTGTATTTTCTGAAAAGGGTGGTTTCTGCTCGGTCTGCATGCCGAACCCTGCAGTTCGACAAGCCGATGGTCGTAGATCAACAAGCCAAACATGAGGTTTGGTAGGCCATCAGTGGGACAAAAATCATGTGGCTTTAGCAGCAGGCCAAACTTCTGGCTCGACAGGCTGACCTGTCATGAATCAGCATTACATGAAGAAGGATATAGGTTGAGGATTCAAGGATGAAGAATCAATAATATGTTTTGATTATTCTCTTATAATCTTTATTTTTCTATTCTCTAGAGTGGAACCATAATGTTGTGGTTATTTATTATTATTATGCCTGTAGCTCTGCTTAATTGCTTTGCTTGTCTACATTATAATATGATTTGCCATATATATTAATAACATGTCATATAGAATAGGGAGTGTCGATCATATTAAAATTGTTCATGCATGTCTTTTAAAAATAAAACCTTGATTTCAAAAGATTGAGTAGGAGAAGGTCTTCAAAGAGAGGACCTAAGGCCTCCATCATTGGTCCATAGGAAGAACATGGTGGTCCCGATCCTAGGAAGGGATATTTATCATGTACTAAGTTGGATCTTTGAAAGGATAAGGTATTTTAGTATGATTTATGGTTGGACACCCCTAGGTAGTGATTATAAATCATGGATAAAATATTGAAACGATAGTTATCCACTCATGTTAATTTTATTATTAACCTCCTACAAGAGCTCTGTTAAGAAAATTAATGGTCAAAGAAATGATTATTAATATATGCTGGATCATACGGGTCCTAGATGGCATATATTAATCAGGAGGGCATTCATGTTTCTAATTGAAGTTGGCATGACTCCCTTAGGAGCTTGTTGAGTTCTAAGTTGGGAATTATCATTGTAAGGTTGTGATATTTTTAGGGTTTTGACACATAAACACATTTATATGTTTTTACATGATTGTGTTGTCTTACTAAATTATGATTGTATGTTTGCTTATGTTTGGTATATGATTTTTTATTGTAGATTAAAAATGTCTAAAAATGCTTTATCATCGATACTTGACAAAAACCAATAACCGAAGAGAATCATAATGATTGAAAACAGTACTTGGATATCGTCATCTCTTTTGAGAAACTGAAATTTGTGCTAACAACCCTTTGTCCTTTTGAGCCTATGAGAGATTCCACAAATGATCAATTGCAAGCATATGATCGTTGGAAAGAAGCAAACAATCAGGCCCGCTGCTATGTTATGGCCAGCATGAACAACATGTTGTAGGCTCAATAAAGGGATTATGAGACTACTAAGCAGATCTTGGATAATCTAAAAGACATGTTTAGAGGCCAGGCCTTAACTAAGTGGCAAGGGGCGCTTTGGAAACTTCTTAACTATAAGCAGAGGCCGGGGACATCTGTAAAGGAGCACATGATGTTGGTCATGGGTTACCTTGCTGAGGCACAAACCAATAGAGCCAACATTGATGCTGAAACTCAGATGACTATGGTCTTTGAGACTCTATCAAAGGAATTTATTCTGTTTAGAGCTACCTTTATGTCACGCCCCGTAGTACAGGAGGTGACATGGTAGATTAATTAAGTTAATTTAATAAGGATTAGTTAAAAACTGGGTTTTAGGATTAAATTTATAAATAAAGATGTGATAATTTTAACATCGTTTATTTAAAATGAGCAGTTATAATATCCGAACAAATAAAATATTATAAAATGAAATAAGCGATAAGGAAATGATAAAAACAATAAAAATATAGGATGAGGCAAGAATAGGTCCCACTGGCCCACATCTTGTGTACACACATAGTACTGACAATATTACAATACAACCACAGTCCAAAATAAAAGAGAAAGTTAAGAAGCATACATGCCTTGAATTGTTGTAATACAACCTACCCAAATTTTCTACTGGTCGCAAGTCTGGTCAACGGACTCTCCTTTGATGCTAAGTTGATATCCACCTATGGGATAAGATTTTAAAATAAATAAAACGTGAGCGAAAGGCTCAGTAGGACTATATTTTGAAATTAATTAACTTTAAAAGATACTTCATTAATCAAATAAATACATATAAAACGAACTAGAATAAATGAATAAATAAATAAATAGAAATTTAATAAAAGCTTTATCTTACCAAAGCAGTTTAAATAGGTCGACCAGAAAAATACCATTTTCTTTTCCTAGGCAAACCATATGTAATTCACCACCGTAGTGGCCTAGCTGGGTTTCGGAACCTGCCCCTAAGGTCGCATACTACACGACCCGATCTCTGATATGGCGTCATGCCCCAAATATATATATATATATATCCTTTCATGATTATTAAAATCTCTTTTTACCAAACTTGATCATTTACATTCATTATGAGGTTTATTATTATAAAAATCACCTTAATTCTACCATTTATGAAATCAGTAAATAAAGATCCTTTTGCAACCAATCATTGAAAACATTTTTGTTAAAAATTCACTTGAGGCCAAAATATTTAAATCTGGCTACCAAAGAAGGGGTAGAAGTCCTACCTCGATACTCGTACCAATGTCCCACACCGTAATCCCAGTCTGCTATACGTTAGCTCCGTGGATCCGCGCACAACCTTAAATGAAAACTAGGTCTATTAGTATCTAACCCAAGATATCCTAGATTATTAAATCATCTCATGGTGTCCTAGTGTGCCACTTAGGTTTATAAATTCATTTTATAAAGTTGGAATTTCAATTAGGGTTCAAAATAGTGAAAACGGGTGAAAAATCACAAAATTTCACCATGCCTATCGGTTGCCCTGGTTCGGCTGGCCGAACTATGCAGTTCAGCCTGTTGGAGGTCCAAGTTCGGTCTGCCAAACTTTCCCAGGTTCGGTGTGCCGATCGGATGAATCCGGCCTGCCAAACTCTTGAATTCGGCCTGCCAAACGCTTGAATCCGGCCTGTTGAACGTGAAGTTTGGCCTGCCCATATGGAAAAATTCTAGAATTTTCCAAGCATGGGTCTCGGCCTCCCCGAGCCCAAATCTTCAATTCTAACCTGTTTCCTTAATTCTCAGGCTTGGGTAATGATCATAATCAATAAAAAAACATAGTAGATTACTTTTCAATGCATTAAAACAAGTTTTAAACAAAATTTTTGAAAAAATCCAAAAATGAGAAAAATTTGAGAAAAATGAAAAATCTTGTTCCAAATCTATTTTTGATGAAACAAAGTTTATATTCTAGCTAATCTAAGTTCATCTAACCTAGATTGAAGGTTTTCTAAGCTTAAAAATGCTTAGATTTCAAAATTCAAGAAAAATTTAAAAATTTAAAAAGTTTAGAAATTTTGAAACTAACCTCAAATCAAAGCTTTAAATCAAGTTTTTGATCGTCCAATTGGGTTCCCGAGCCTTCAATCCACAATCCCGAAGCTCGAAATCAAATTTTTGTCCCAAAAATTTAGAGAGAGAGACAAACCGAGAGAGAGAGTGAGAGTGCATGGGAGAGAGAGAGAGGAGGGAGAAAATGAGGAAAAGGGAGAGTGAGGTGAAATAAATAGAGAGAAATGAAAAGTTGTTTGAAACCAATACCACGTCTCGCACGTGGTATTTCCAAAGTGGGACGTGTTAGTCATTTTGACAAATTGTTTTGTTTAAAAATTTAAAATAGTAATTAAAAATAATTAAAAGTAATTGAAAATCATTTAAACAATCAAAATAACATAAATTTAGAGATTTTCACGAAATGATCAAATTAAGTTTAAAATAATCCTTATGGCACACTAATCTATCATTTTACAGTTGATAATCTGAATTGTCACTTCTTCATACATCGTGTCTTCCTGAATCTATACGTCCTGGAATGAAACAATCTTATCCTGCTCAGATGGACACTTCTGAAGCATCAACACATGAAATACGTCATGAACATGCAAAAATTTTGAAGGAAGGTTGAGTCGATAAGCAACCACACCTATGCATTGAGTAATCTCAAACGGTCCAACATATCTTGGCGCGAGTTTTTCTTTTACTCTGAATTGCAAAATGCCTTTGCGAGGCGATACCTTCAAAAGAGCAAAGTCTTCAACCTCGAATTCTAAGGGTCGACGTGTTCTATCCACATAGCTCTTCTATCGACTCTGAGCTGCTTTCAGTTGATCTCGAATCACGACAATCTTCTCATTGCTATCGCGAATCTCATCCAGTCGAAGAATAACTCTATCTTCCAATTCGGCCCAACACACTGGCGATCGACACGGTCGTCCATACAATGCTTCGAATGGTGCCATAGCAATACTCGATTGATAGCTGTTGTTATATGCAAACTTTGCCATATACAAGTACTTCTTCCAATTCCCACCGAAATCTAATGCACACGCACGTAACATGTCTTCGAGAATCTGAATAACTCACTTAGATTGCCCATCAGTCTGAGGATGAAATGCCGTGCTGAAGTTCAAATCTGTGCCCATGGCCTCCTAGAAGCTCCTCCAGTACTTGGTATTAAACCTGCTATCCCTATCTGATGTGATGGATAAAGGAACTCCATGCAATCTTACTATATTATGCAGATACAATTCCCCAAGAATCCTCCTCGAACATGTTGATCTAAACGGAATGAAATGAGCTGACTTCGTTAACCTGTCGACCACGACCCAAATCGCATCGTGCTGCTATTCTGTCCTCGACAATCTGGTAAGAAAATCCATCATCACGTGCTCCCATTTCCAGCCTGGAATAGGAAGTGGCTGAAGCTGACCTACTGGCTTTTGATGCTCGGCTTTTACCTGAAGACAAGTCGCACACTTGGCCACGTATTCTCGAACGTCCTTCTTCATACCTCTCCACCAATAGTGCCTTTTCAAGTCACGATACATCTTCGTGCCCCTTAGATAAATGGCGAACTGAGACTTATGAGCTTCGTCCATTATGGCTGTCATCACTTCTGTGATGGCTGGAACCGCTAAACGCTCCCTAAAGTACAATGATCCATCTGCATGTATCCTCTATTCTTCGAACTACTCTCTGTTCTAAATTCACGTCCAGATTCCCTAAAGATGCTGGTCCTACCACTGGTTCTGCTTCACCATCTAAACAAGAGCTGGGGTTGTCTCCATGTGGTATACCGAAATGCGATCGTAGTCTTTATGATACTGTAGCCCAAACTCACTTATTATTGCATCCCTTTTCCAATCTTCAAGAGCCAAACATGCAAGTATCCCTAAAGATTTCTGACTAAGCGCATCCGCAATGACGTTAGCTTTCCCGGGATGATACTGCAATGCAAAATCGTAATCCTTCATGTATTCTATCCATCTTCGCTGCCTCATGTTCAAATCCCTCTAAGTAAACAAATACTTCAAACTTTTGTGGTCGGAGAAAACCTGAAATGTGGCTCCATACAAATAATATCTCTAGATCTTCAACGCATGAATCATTACTGCAAGCTCCAAATCATGAGTAAGGTAATTCCGTTCATAAGGTCGTAACTGTCTTGATCCATATGCTACCACTCATCCATGCTGCATCAACAAACACCCAAGTCCATGTCCTAAAGCATCTATATAAACCTCGTACGGCTCATCACTGGTGGGAATGATCAACACTGGGGTTGAGGTCAACCGATTCTTCAGCTCTTGAAAAGCAAACTCACATTCTTCATTCCACTCGAACCTGACATTTTTCCTAACTAATCTTGTTAACGGTGCTACTATCTTCGAAAAGTCTTTCACAAATTTCCTGTAATATCCTGCAAGTCCCAAGAAGCTACGGATCTTTGCCACATTCCTTGGTCATTCCCAATCCACTATGGCTTCTATCTTAGATGGATCCACCGAAATACCATGCTCGGAGTGACATGACCCAGAAATTTGACCTCTGTTAACCAGAATTCACACATTTCCTTCTTGGCATACAACTGATGCTCTCGTAGAGTCTAAAGCACGATCCTGAGATGCTGCTCATGCTCCTCCCAAGTCTTAGAATAAACCAGGATGTCATCGATGAACACAATCACAAACTAATCCAAGTAAGGCCTGAATATCCTATTCATCAAATCCATGAAAGCTGTCGGAGCATTCGTCAATCCAAACAGCACCACCAAAAATTCAAAATGTCGATACCGAGTTCTGAAAGCTGTCTTAGGAATGTCCTCTTCCTTAATCCTAAGTTGATGATATCCTGACCTCAAGTCTATCTTTGAGAAGTACTGCAAGCCTCCTAACTGATCAAACAACTCATCGATCCTAGGCAGACGATACTTATTCTTCACTGTGACCCAATTCAACTGTCGATAATCTATACATAACCTAAGGGTTCCATCATGCTTCCTTGCAAACAAAACCGGTGCTCCCCACGGTGATGTGCTATTCTAGACATATCCCTTCTCAGCAAGCTCCTAAAGCTACTTTCTGAGTTCTTTCATTTCTGCCGGCGCCATCTGGTAAGGTGCTATGGAAATTGGTGTTGTTCCTTGAAATAATTTAATACCAAACTCGATTTCCCGATGCTGTGGTAATCCTAGTAGCTTGTCGGGGAAGGCATCCTCAAATTCATCTAACGCTAGAATCACTGCATGTCCTCTCGAAATACTAGGCTCTCCTTCCAAATTCATGAGAAAGGCATAGCAAGCTACGTTCTTCCACCCTCCGAGACACACTCACTCATCAGTCGATTACCACCACCCTGGTAAGTGATCACCGTCCCCTTATCGGACACTAGGGTTACTTTCCTAAGCTGGCAGTCTACTACTGCACTATATCTAGACTGCCAATCCATCCCTAGGATTACATTATATGAACTTATGGGGATCACAATCAAATCACTTTTCAAAATCTCATCCCTAACCCTTATTTTACAAGCTTTACAAATATTATTCACACACACCCGCCCCAAGGGTGAAGCTATAACTAAGGGTTTATCAGATTCTTCTATTTCTAATCTCAAGGCATGTACAAAAGAACTCGAAGTGAGAGAATAAGTGGCACCAGTATCGAATAACACGTGTGCTAAAGACTGAGAAACCATAATCGTACCATCGACAACTACGTTACTAGTCTGGACATATGAACTCCCTGATGTCATCTACGAACCTGTACTGGAGCTTTCCCTTTTCCTCTACCAACACTGCTAGGTCCTGGGTTAATTGGTTGATACTGCTGTGATGATGGCGACTACACACTGGCTGTACTTGGCGCTCGGTACTGAGGGACGTTACGTTGAAGATTCTATTGTTGATGTCCTTGTGCTAAATATGAAGGTTGCTGAGGAGAGAACTGATGGAATTAAAGCTGAGGGTACTGTTGGGGCTGAGATAAAGTCTGAAGCTGAGGCTGACGACTAGCTCCTTCTCTGGTCTAAAATCCTAGGCAAGCATTCTTGATCGGGCAATTCCTCTTGATGTGTCCCGGCTACTGACAAAAATGGCAATGGAAGCTGTAGGGGTTGCTGCGCCTGCTGCCGGATGAACTGCTGCTGCCATTGTTCGTGCCACCCTGCTTGTTCTTTTTCAGAGTTGGTCGACTATTGATGCTCCTTCTGCTACTCCTCTATGGTCCTCCTGATGCCTTAGCTTGATTCTCACAATACTATGCGTAATCATTCTCCACTGATATCGCTAATGACATAAGCTCACCCAAGTTCTGAAGTCGTAGAGCAACCATCTGTTGTCGAATAGGGGCTTTGAGTCTGTCTTGGAATTTGATGCACTTCTCACGCTCCAATGCCACTGTAGATGGAGCAAACCTATCCAATTCATTGAACTTCGCTTCGTATTCCTGTACTGAAATATCTCCCTGCTGCAACCTATAAAATTCTATCGCTTTTTGATCCCTGTATCCCTGCAAAAAATACCGATCGTAGAATAGCTCCTCGAACCTATCCCAGCTGATGTCACCATTGTTCTCTAAACATTTAGCTTGCTTCCACCAAGTATTAGCACCACCTTCAAACTTATATGCTGCAAATTCCACACGATACTACACTGGTACACCGAGAGTATCCAGATGCTTCATGATCGAATCTAACCAATATTCTGCTACCTGTGGGTCCCCATTTCCATCGAAAGTCGGTACAGATGCACATCAAAACTCCTTAAAATACGAATGCCAGCAACTATCCTCAGAATTATCTGGTCTTGCCCTAGCTGTCATCTGCCAAAATGCAGCAAACATAGCCCTCATCATGCCCTCATCTTTTCCAAACTTGGCGTCAGCTGTCGAGCATCGTCTAGGTGCCATTCTCTCACTTATGAAAACAAAATTTGGACTGTCAGTGGTATTTCATTGTCATACCTATGTGTGCATAATTCCCAAGGTTCATAACCTTAAGCTCTCATACCATTATGTCACGCCCCGGAGTATAGGAGGTGACATGGTAGATTAATTAAGTTAATTTAATAAGGATTTATTTAAAAAATGGGTTTTAGGATTAAATTTATAAATAAAGATGTGATAATTTTAAAATCGTTTATTTAAAACGAGCAGTTATAATATCCAAACAAATAAAATATTATAAAATGAAATAAGCGATAAGAAAACGATAAAAACAACAAAAATATAGGATGAGGCGAGAGTGGGTCCCACTAGTCCATATCTTGTGCACACACATAGTACTGAAAATATTACAATACAACCACAGTCCAAAACAAAAGAGAAAGTTAAGAAGCATACATGCCTTGAATTGTTGTAATACAACCTACCCAAATTTTGTCACATGTCCGATCAACGGACTCTCCTCTGATCCTAAGCTGATATCCATCTATGGGGTAAGATATTAAAACAAATAAAACGTAAACGAAAGGCTCAGTAGGAGTATATTTTTGAAATTATTTAACATTAAAAGAAACTTCATTAATCAAATAAATACATAGAAAATGAACTAGAATAAATGAATAGATAAATAAATGGAAATTTCATAAAAGCTTTATCTTACCAAAACAGTTTAAATAGGTCAACTAGAAAAGTACCATTTTCTTTTCCTGGGCAAACCATATGTAATTCACCACCGTAGTGGCCCAACTAGGTTTCGGGACCTGCCCCCAAGGTCACATACTACACGACCCAATCTCTGATATGGCGTCATGCCCTAAATATATATACATATATCTTTTCATGATTATTAAAATCTCTTTTTACCAAACATGATCATTTACATTCATTATGAGGTTTATTATTATAAAAATCACCTCAATTCTACCATTTATGAAATCAGTAAATAAAGATCCTTTTTCAACCAATCATTAAAAACATTTTTGTTAAAAATTCACTTGAGGCCAAAATATTTAAATCTGGCTACCAAAGAAAGGGTAAAAGTCCTACCTCGATACTCGTGTTGGTGTCCCACACCGTAATCTCGGTCCGCTATACATTAGCTTCGTGGATCTACGCACAACCTTAAATGAAAACTAGGTCTTTTAGTATCTAACCTAAGATATCCTAGATTATTAAATCGTCTCATGGTATCCTAGTGTGCTACTTAGGTTTATAAAATCATTTTATAAAGTTGAAATTTCGATTGGGGTTCAAAACAGTGAAAACGGGTGAAAAATCACAAAATTTTACCATGTCGGTCGGCCTGTCGGTTGCCCTGGTTTGACCGGCCAAACTATACAGTTCGACCTACCAACGGTCCAAGTCTAGTCGGCCAAACTTTCCTAGGTTCGGTCTGCTGGTCGAATGAATCTGGTTGGCTGAACACTTGAATCTGACCTGCCGAACGCGAATTTTGGCCTGTCAATCTGGAAAAATTTTAGAATTTTCCAGGCACGGGTCTTGGCCTCCCCGAGCCCAAATCTTTAATTCCAACCTGTTTTCTCAATTCTCAGGCTTGGGTAATGATCATAATCAATAGAAAAACATAATAGATTACTTTTCAATGCATTAAAACAAGTTTTAAACAAAATTTTTGAAAAAATTCAAAAATGAGAAAAATTTGAGAAAAATAAAAAATCTTGTTTCAAATCTGTTTTTGATGAAACAAAGTTTATATTCTAGCTAATCTAAGTTCATCTAACCTAGATCGAAGGTTTTCTAAGCTTAGAAATGCTTAGATTTCAAAATACAAGAAAAATTTAAAAAATTAAAAAGTTTAGAAATTTTGAAACTAACCTCAAATCAAAGCTTTAAATCGAGTTTTTGATCGTCCAATCGGGTTCTCGAGCCTTCAATCCCCAATCCCAAAGCTTGAAATTGAATTTTTGTACCAAAAATTTAGAGAGAGAGAGAGACAAACCGAGAGAGAGAGTGAGAGTGCATGGGAGAGAGAGTGAGGAGAGAGAAAATGAGGAAGAGGGATAGTGAGGTGAAATAAATAGAGAGAAATGAAAAGCTGTTTGAAACCAATACCACGTCCCGCACGTGATATTTCCAAAGTGGGATGTGTTAGTCATTTTGACAAATTGTTTTGTTTAAAAATTTAAAATAGCAATTAAAAATAATTAAAAGTAATTGAAAATCATTTAAACAATCAAAATAACATAAATTTAGAGATTTTCACGAAATGATCAAATTAAGTTTAAAATAATCCTTATGGCACACTAATCTACCATTTTACATTATAATAACACTTAATAAATTTTGGGATGTTACAATTTAATTTGTGCAACAGGCAGGATATAACCTTAACCAAATTTAATGAAATAGTTACAAGGGTTTGAACTGCTGATCAGGAAGTCTCTTGCTGGTGAAGAGGCTAATTTGGTGGCTGCTTTTGGTTCCAATCCCAACTCTAGGAATGGAAAGAAACAACGGGCCAAGAACGCAAAGTCTTCTATTTCTGCTAACAAAAAGAGCAAGAAGTAGAAGAAGAAGAAATCGAAGAAGCTAAAGTGCTTCTTTTGTGGGAAGGTCGGGCACTTCAAGAAGCATTGCAAGGACTTCCTTACTAAAGGAAGTAGGTGTGATCTTCTGTATTTATAAACTTATTTGGTTGAGGAATCTAGTGACATTTGGGTCATAGATTCTGATTCAACTAATCATGTTTGTGTCTCTCTACAAGGGTTCAAAGAAACGAGAAGTCTGCTTCATGAAGACTTCATGCTTCGCAAGGGCTATGGATCCGTGGTCTTAGTGGAAGCAGTGGGAGATGTCCATCTTTATTTTGATAAATATATGAATTTAATTTTGCAAGATTGTTTTTATGTTCCAAAATTTTAAAGGAATTTAATTTCTATAGCTTGTTTATTTCAAGACTCCTATTTGATTTCTTTTAATAATAAAATGGTGATTCGTAAAAATAAAACTTTTATCTATTCTGGATTGATGCAAAATAATCTATATTTTATCAAACCTAAGATGGACTTACTACTTAATGTTGAGATGAATGATAATTACTCTAAAAAACTTAAAACTTCTCACTCTAATAAGACTTATCTTTGGCATTTACACCTTGGTCATATTAACCTGAATAGGATTCAAAAGTTGGTAAGGGATGGACCTTTAGGTCACTTAAAGGTGGAATCTATACCTCAATGTGAATTTTGTTTGGAGGGTAAAATGACCAAATGACCATTCAGGTCTAAGGGCAATAGGGCCGAAGGGGTTCTAAAACTTGTGTATAGTGATGTTTGTGAATCGATGAACATCTAGGCACGAGGAGGGTATGAGTATTTCATCACTTTTATTGACGACTACTCAAGGTTTGGGTATGTGTACCTAATGCACCACAAGAGCAAAACTTACGACAAGTTCATGGTGTTTTGAGCTGAAGTGGAAAAGCAATTGGTAGACCCATAAAGGCACTTCGATCAGATCAAGGTGATGAGTACCTTTATGATGAGTTCTTAGGACACTAATTAGAGACTCGAATTTTATCCCATTCAACTGCACCAGGTACTCTACAGTAGAATGGTGCAGTAAAGAGAAGAAATAGAACTTTATTGGATATGGTTAGGTCCATGATGAGTTATTCATCATTGCCTTTTCCTTTTGGGGATATGCACTACAAACCATATGTTATCTTTTGAACAATATGCCTTCAAAATCAGTCCCTAAAACTCCTCATGAGTTGTAGGAGGGCAAGAAGACATCCATAAACCATATTTACATATGGGGATCTTCTAATCATGCCCTGTTTAAGGATGCAAATTCGTTGGAAGCACATTCAAAAGTTTGTGTGTTTATAGGATATACAAAAGGCACTAAAGGGGGCTATTTCTATAACCAAAGGAAAATAAAGTCATGGTTTCAACTCATGCAACTTTCCTTGAGCAGAGTCACATAAACGACTTTAAACCTAGAAGCAAAGTAGTGCTTGAGGAGTTAAAGAGTGATTCAAACACTCCAAAGCAGCCAAATGAAACTATGCCGATCAGTGTAGAAAAACCAAACGAACCAGAACAACAACCTAAGGGGCTTCGGCATAGTGGGAGGATTAGGTGTTAACCCAAGAGGTATATGTTCAATGGTGATGCCTTCTTGGCTAAACCAGACGAACATGACAAGGATCCTTAAACTTATGCAAAAGCTATGGAGGATGTTGATTTGAAACTCTAGACAAAGGCCAAGAACACAAAGATGAAGTCTATGGAGACTAATCGGGTCTGGGTACTTATGGATCTTCCCAAAGGCATAAAACCTATAGGGTGTAAGTGGATCTACAAGAGAAAAAGTAGAGTGGATGGAAAAGTCAAAACTTTAAGGCTAGACTGGTAGCTAAGGGTTATACGCAAAAGGAAGGAATCAATTATGAGGAAAGCTTTTTGCCTGTGGCCATGCTTAAGTCCATCCGGATTCTCTTGTCCATAGCTGCCGCTCTTGACTATTAGGTTTTGGTAGATGGATGTCAAAACTACTTTTCTAAATAGCTATCTTGATGAGTCCATTTATATGGAACAACCAGACGAGTTCAAGGTCAAGGGTCAATAGGGTAAGATTTGTAAGCTGCTAAAGTCAATTTATGGACTTAAGCAGGCTTCCTATTTTGGGAACATAAAATTTGATCAAGTGATTAAGACTTATGGGTTCTCTCAAAATCTTGATGACTCATGTGTTTGCAAACACATTAAGGATAGGAAGGTGGTTTTTCTGCTGCTCTATGTAAATGACATTCTGCTAATCGGCAATGACATTGGGGCATTGTTATTGGTCAAATTATGGTTGACCATGCAATTTGACATGAAGAACTTGGGTGACGAGGCTAATTTTGTTCTTGGTATCTAGATCTTTCGAGATAGGAAGAACAAAATGATAACTTTGTCCTAGGCTAGCTATATAGATAAAATTCTCAAGAGGTTTGCAATGCAGGATTCTAAGAAAGGTGGGCAACCATCTAGGTCTATAATTACTCTTTCTAAGATAGATTCTCCAAAGTCTGATGAAAAAAGAGAATACATGAAGAAGGTGCCTTATTCTTTGGCAATGGGTAGTCTCATGCATGCAATGCTTTGCACACAACTAGATATTTGTTATGCAGTCGGGATTATAGGTCGATTTTAGGCGGATCTAGGATTATACCACTAGGTTGTGATATAGCATATTTTCAAGTATCTGAGAAGGACTCGAGGATATATGCTTGTGTATTTGGGTGAGGATTTGACTCTTTTAGGATACACTGACTTGGATTTTCAATCTTGTTTGGATTTGAAGAGATTGACTTTTGGGTTTATGTTTACTTTAGGCGATGGTGCCATCAATTGGAGAAGTGTGAAGCAAGATTGCACTTCAAATTCAACGATAGAGGCCGAGTATGTGGTAGCTAGTGATGCTTCAAAAGAAACATTGTAGCTCCGCAAGTTTATTGGAGATCTTGAGGTAGTTCCTAGTATGGATAAGGCAATATCACTGTATTGTGATAATATTGCGGCATTAACTAATGATAAGGAACTAAGATTTCACCAGAAGAGTAAACATATTGATTAGAAATATCATGTGTTAAAAAACTTTGTCGAGGGCGGGCAAGTCGCGATGTGCAAAATTGCGTTAGATGATAATTTAGCTGATCCATTCATGAAGACACTTACTAGGAGAGTCTTTAAAAGGCATGTGGAAGCCATGAGGATGTGAGATTTGTCATATTTACTCAATGCAAGTGGGAGATTGTTAGACGTATTTGCCCTAAGGAGTAAAAATATAGTATGTTTTTATAGACATTTTTATCAATAAATAATTCATTCATTATTTATATACCAAAACTTGTCCTCTTTATTTTGATATTTGTTGAATGTATGTTAGCAAACAATAGTCTGAGACTATCGGTCTAAACCTTTAAATTGGGCATATGATGGATAGATTATGTGGAAGACACAATTCTTAAGGTGGCGGTCTAAATCATAGGATCTGCAATTAGGGCAATGAAGTTGGGTGCTTTATTCATGCAAAGATTGTTATGTTGTCTATATCCCTCACAGGAGAAGGTTTGTCTTGACCATCAGAGGGGAACTCCTTGAATATAAACATTGACAAGTTGTCATAGGTGACGATGTGTTGGATTGGGACATAAAGTGAATTAATTTGGATTAGTAATTCTGTCTCAGCAAATCAATTTACTTTATATAATTATTTGTATTGTATCTTAATCTTGAGATGAATAGTGGGCCTGTTGTCTTGACTTGTGTCTTTTGATGTACCAAAGGGTGACACCTACATTTTAATAGTGGTACGCATGCTGGTACATTAGAGGCCTGACTCTTGATAGCGTAGACCTATTATTCATAGATTTGAAATCCATAGCTCCTCTTTAGGAATAGTGATATCCTCTTATTTGCATTATTATATAATTGAAAAACTAGAGCGTTCAACCATTTGGATACATAGGTGTAACCAAATTGTATACCGTCTTTAGATGGTAAGTTTTTCAATGGTGAGATAATAGAACGTAAGATAAAAATAAACAGGAAGGTAAGACGGAACTTATCTTTAAGTCAATTATGAATAATCACACGGAAATACAATACACATGATATGTCATGGAGACTTACCCATACGGGTTTCGTAATTCTATATAGTTTGAGAGTGCAACTCCAAGCTTTTAGCGGAGTAGTGTTGGAACTAATAATTATGAAATGTATATTTGGGATATTGGGTTTCATAATTATCGAGAGCTTGAACAATGTGGGTCCATTTGGTCCCCTTTGCTAGCTCATAAAAATCCTGTAATGATATGGCGTGCTTTTCCAATAATTGGTGACTTATGTCAGATTTATTAAATTGGTTAAAATTTGAAAGAATCAAATAATTCATGTCTGTTTATCGATTGAATTAATTTTGTGATAAAATTAATTCAAAATAAACTTATTGAATTATTGGGATTAGATAATTCTTGTCTGTTAATCAGTTGATTTAATTTTGACTAAATTAATTCAAGATAAACTTGTAGAATTATATGAAATTCATTTATTTTCTTAGAGATTATCTAGATAAAGTTATTTTAATTGGATAACTTTTCTATTGTGTTATTTGAATTAAAAGTGAGATTTTATCCTATAGAATCTAGAACGGAAAATAAAAGATTCGTAGAGATTTTTATCGACAATTTGGCATGTCAATCCTCAAGTTTAGCCTGTCGATAAGACAAGTTTAGCTTGTCAGTTAGACAGATCAGCATGCCAATTGCGCGATAAAAAGATCACCTATTTTCATGAAGATTTCATCAGATATTAATTCAAATTTGATTCTGATTTGAATTTTGAGGCATTGTCTAATAAGGACTAACTCCTAGGCCCAACCTTTATAAAAAAGGAGTGAGTCTCACTATTATTTAGATCAATTGAGAGATTAAAAGTGAAACTCTGCTGGTGAGATTTTGAAACTCTATGAAAGCTCTTGTTCACAAATCATGAACACTAGCTTTGGGTTCTCTCAATTGGTTAAAAGGAGAGTCACCTGGTGGAAGAGCTGCACGTGTGAGCCCGCACTCATTCTGATCGTGGATAGAGAATAGTAAATAAAGCCAGTTGGTTGAGGTCCTTCTGGAACGTTACTTCTCTTCACTGATTGAGGAATCTTTTCAACATTTACAAGGTCAAAAAGATCTAGTTAATTTATCCACATAACATGTCAAACTTTTGTTTTGAAAAATACTCTGATATAAAAATTTTTAAAATTTCACTGCATACTATTTTTCCAACAACTACAACTTTCTTTTTGGCAGGTTAGAAAACAAAAATTTTCACCACTTAAGGTCATATTTTTAATTGTCCCTTTCTTCTTCTCCATTAGAATGTGTTAAGTACGTGGAAAAACAGGTTGTGGAAAAAGAAACAATGGAAAAAATAATAAAAATAATAAAATTACTTATAAAAAAACCTATATCCCTTCCAGATTTACACACATTTCATCCAATCAAAAATAAAATTAAAAAAAAATCTAAAAGAACTATATAATTAACGACAAAAAATCCATCCATTATTTAACCTTTCATCACATGAATCATAAATTTGCCAAAAATGCAAAGTGCCCACAAATATGCATCATAAACATGATAATTGTCAAACATAAAATCTTGTTAATTAAAATTATAAACGCTATAACCTGGCTATGATACCATTTGATGGAATTTAGATATGAATCCTAATGGAAACAACAGATCGATTAATAAATAGAGTTTTAAGAAAATTTTTGTTTATAAATCGATCCTTTCTTTTCACTATGTTTCATATTTAAATTCCATCATTTGGAATTTAATGTCCTTGTGTATTTGTTGGAAATATAGTATGCAACGGAATTTTAAAATTTTTTATATCATAGTATGTTCGAAAACATAAGTTTAACATGCTATATGCATAAATTAACAAAATCTTACTAACCTTGTATATGTGGAAAAGCTACCACAATCAGTGCAGAGAACTAACGTTCTAGAAGGACCTCAAACAACTGGCCTTCTTTGCTATTCTATATCCTTGATCAGAGTGAGTGTGGGCTCACATCATTCAGCTATTCTCCGGGTGGCTCCATCCAACCAGTTGAGAAATACCCAAAGCTATAATTTGTGACTTGTGAATGAGAGCTCTTCAGGGAGTTTCAGAGTCTCACTAATAGTGTCTTACTCTAGATTTTTCAACTGATCTCAATAATGGTGAGACTCCCTCCCCTTTATATAAAGCTTAGGCCCAGGAGTCAGTCCTTGTCAGATAAGGCCTCAAAATTTTGAGTTAGAATCAATATCTGATAAAATCCACGTGGAAACACGTGATTCTTTTATCGCCTGGTCGACAAACTGAATTGGCAGATCGGCTTGTTGAACCTCCTCAATCAACAGGCCAAACTTAAAGATCAGCCTACCAAACCTCCGATAAAAGATCCCTGCGAATCTTTTCTTTCTACCCGGGATTCTTGGGATAGAGCCTCAGTTTTAATTCAAATAACCCAATGGAGAAGTTATCTAATTAAAACAGTCATATCGAGATAATCTCTAAGAAAATAAATATTCTTGATAATTCAAGAAGTTTATCTAGGATTAATTCAATATTAATCCAATTGATAAATGGACATGAATTATTGTCGCGCCCTAGAGTACGGGAGGTAACATGATGGATTAATTAAGTTAAAATTATAATTAAACACAAGTTAAAGAATTTAATCAATTATAGAAAAAAGGTGAAAATTTAAAACTCTTTTAAGCAAACATTTACAATAATTAAATAAGTAAGATAAAACAAAATGACATAAAATAAATGATAAAATAATAAAGAAACGGAATTGCGCATTGGGTTCCACTGGGCCCACAACTTGTGCACACATATAGTATCAATAATATGTAAATTACAACCACAGTCTAAAATAGAAAGAGAAGTTAAATTAATACGTTCCTTGTTTCAGTTGTACAAATAACCTACTCAAGGTCTTTTACTGCTTACAAGTCTAGTTAGCGAACCCTTCGTAAATCCTAAGCTGAATTCCACCTAGGAGAAAAAGGTTTTGAAACTAATAAAAAGTGTGCAAAAGGCTCAATAGGACTATGCTTTAAAACAGATAAATAATTTAAATATAAAATTTATCTTTCAAGGAAATAATTAGAAAATATAATCAATAAATAAATTCATTTAAATAAGTCTCATTAAAATAGTTCATCCAGAAAGCACCTTTTTATCTTTCTTGGGCAAACATAATTATCACCACCGAAGTGGTCTAGCTAGGTTTCAAGATCTGCCCCCAAGGTTGCATGCTACACAACTCAATCTTTGATATGGCATCATGCCCGTATGTTTATTTGTGTCATTATTTAAAACCCATTTACCAAGTGTACTTGTATATGTTCCTTATGTGGTTCATTATGCACATCATATCATCACTACATAGTTATGAAAATAACTGTTAAAATCTTCTTTAAAACCTTCATTGAAAACAGTTTGAAAGAAATTATTTTTCAAGGCCAAAATCTTTTCAAAATAGAGTTACCAAATGAGGGGTAGAAGTCCTACATCAATATCTTGTGTCACGACTCAACACCGCAGTCTCGCTCCTCTATACGGTAGCTCCACAGAACCACGAGTAACCTTAAATGTAAACTAAGTTTATCAACATCTAGCTTAAGATATCCTATGTTGCTAAACTATCTCATGGTGTCTTAGTGTGCCATTTGTATTTTTAAAATCATATTGCAAGATTAAAATCTCAATCAAGGTCCAAAACAGTGAAAATGGATGAAAAACGACAAATTTTTGCTATGCCTAGTTGGCCTACCGATCTTCCTAGTCTGGCCTACCGAACTATACAATTCAGTCAGTCGACCATCTAGGTCCGATCTGTCAAACTTTTCTAGGTTTGGCCTACCATAGGTATAAGTACAGCCTACCAGATTCAAGAATCCAGCCTGCTAAACATGAAGTACGGCCTACTGAACTGGGAAAATGTTGGAATTTTTCAGGCACGGGTTTTGGCCTCCTCAAGCCTAAATTCTCATTTTCAACCTGTTCTCTCAAATCCTAGGCATACAAAACATTCATAGAAGGTAGAAAAACATAGTAGAACACTTTTAAACTAATTTAAACAAGGTTTGCATAGAAAAATCTAAGAAAATCCAAAAATGAGAAAAATAGAGAAAATGGAAAAACTTGATTCATATTCATTTTTCATCAAACTAAGCATTGATTCTAGATATTTTAGGCTCTACTAACTTAGATTAAAGGTTTTCTAAGCTTAGGGAAGCTTGGATTTCAAAATGCAAGGAAAATAGAATAATTTAGAAAAAGTTTGAAATTTTGAAAACTAACCTTGATTTAATCTTTGAATCAAGTCTGAGGTTGCTCAATCATGTTCCCAAGCTTCCATTTCAATGGAGGATTGAAGTTAAAACTCAAAAGTTTTTGAATTAAAAGAGAGAGAAGAGAGAAAGAGGGAGGCAGTGGGACAGAGAGAGAGGCAAGAGAGAGAGGAAGAGTGAAGGTGAGCATGAGAGAGTGAGGAAAGAAAAGGAAAAGAGAAATAAATAGAGAGGGGAGGAGAGCAAAATCAGGAAGGAAAATCATGTACCCCTATGGTTTTGCAAAAAAGACGTGGTTCATATTTGACAAATTGTTTTGTTCTAAAATTCAAAATAGCAAATAAAAATAATCAAAAGTAATTAAAATCATTAAAATAATTAGAATAACATTAATTTTAGAATTATCATAAAATAATCAAATTAAGTTTAAAAATAAATCATGGCACACTAATTCATCATTTTACACACTAATATCACTTAATTAATTTTGGGGCATTATAGCTCTCTACCCCTAAATGAAATTTTATTCTCGAAATTTACAAATCAATTTAGAAGCAAAACAAATACAGATACAACTCCTGCATAGAAGATTCTAACTCTTAGGTGGCTTCATCAACCCGGTGATGCTACCATACAACCTTAACTAATGGTATGTCATGATATAAGCTCATGATCTTCCGATCGATAATCTGGATCGAAACCTCCTCATGGTTGTGTCCTCCTATCTCTTTACATCCTGGAACAAAACAATCTTACTTTGCTCTGGTAGAAACTTGCAAAGCATTAACACATGGAGTATGTCGTGAACATGAGAAAGCTCCGAAGGAAGATCGAGCTGATAAGTGAATACACCAACACGTTAAGTAATCTCATGTTAGACATGTATACCCTAATGGAGTAAAAATGTAATGAGTTTTTGGAGACATTTTTATCAATAAAGAATTTATTATTTATATACCAAATATTGTCCTCTTTACGTTCATATTTGTTGAATGTATGATAAGCAAACAATAGTCTGAGACTATCAGTCTAAACCATTAAGAATTGGGCATATGATGGACAGATTATGTAGAAGACATGATTCTTAAAGTGACGGTCTAAATTATAAGATCCGCAATCAAGGGAATAAAGTTGGGCGCTTTATTCATGTAAAGATTGTTATGTTGTCTATATCCCTATTAGGAGATGGTTTGTCTTGACCATCGGAGGTGGACTCCGCGAATAGAAACATTGGCATGTTGTCATAGTTGACGATATGTTGGATCGGGACATAAAGTGAATTGATTTGGATTAATAATTCTGTCTTGGCAAATCAATTCACTTTAGACAATCATTTGTATTGCATCTTAATCCTGAGATGACTAGTGGGCCCATTGTCTTGACTTGTGTCTTTTGATATGCCAAAGGGTGACACCCACATCTTAATAGTGGTATGCATGTCGGTACGTTGGAGGCATGACTCTTGATGACGTAGACCTATTATTCATAGATATGGAATGCATAGCTCCTCTTTAGGAGTAGTGATATCCTCTTATATACGTTATCCTATAATTGAAAAACTGGAGCGCTCAACCATTTGGATACATAGGTGTAACCGAATGGTATACTGTCTTTGGATGGTAAGTTTTCCAATGGTGAGATAATGGAACGTAAGATAAAAATAATCAAGAAGGTAAGACAGAACTTGTCCTTAAGCCGATTATGGATAATCCTAT
>CAMOHE010042900.1:0-54798 GCA_946598075.1 Artocarpus hirsutus | reverse complement strand
AATACTACATAGGTAATTGTCATAAGTGATTCTCATCACAATAGTATTATCCTAGTCCTCTGACCTGAAATCATCATGGTTTCCTACATGACAAGTTCTATATTTTGACACAATCTAATATTATCTTTAACAGGATGATGGAATGGATTGTTGTTGGATATAAAGTGAATCATGTGAGGAATATGAGTGGTTAAGAAGGAATTTGTCCCTCATTTATCATGAGAAAGATATCTAAGGGCCTCTCGATAAGTTAGACTGAAGTAAAATGTATGGCCATACTGAAATGAATTGATAAGGGTTATCAATATCAGTCTACTTAAGATCGAGAAATAATATGATTAAATAGTATAAGGATGACATAAACCATGCCTTATGTTTAATCAAGGTATCTAGTGACAAAAAGGACTTTAATACTTATTGTGGATTAGGTTATGTCGGATTATTGACATTCGCATAACTTGGGTAATCATAATGTCTTGCTAGAGGCCACTTATGATTTGTGAGCCAGAAACAGAATTTCAAGCCCACTACCAACGTTATGTGAACCGATTTCGATTACTAAAAGCTCAAGTTAGGGTGTCACCTGAGTGAACCCGCTCTCTCCCTTCCAGAATCTTGTCTTTTTGTCATCTTGGTAAGATTCTATGACTTTCTTATCAATCTAATCGAATTGCATGGATCCTACGAGGGATTTGTGGGAATTAATTTTTATTTTCTGCTGCATATTTGAATCACAAAATCCAACAAAACCCAACAGCAACCATCGGGCTCAATGAAAGAATCAGTTGGGTAACGTGAATAGTGGGAATAGCAGTTCATCAGGCAGTGGATGCAACAACCCCTACAGCTTCCATCTCCATTATTGCTAGTAGCGGGGACACATCCAAAGGAACTGCCCAATCAGGAATGTTCGCTTAGGACTTTAGCCAAAAGAAGGTGCCAATCGTCAGCCTCAACCTTAATCCTTACCTCCACCTCAGCAACTTCGCCAGTCGTAGTTTCATCAGTTTGTTCCTCAGTAACTACCGTACCCCGTGCAAGGATATCAGTTGCAGAATTTCCAACGTAATGCCCGTAGTATTGAGCACCAAGTATGGCTAGCGTGTAGTCTCCCCCAACACAACAATATCGACCAGCCAACCAGGACCTAGTAATGCTGATAAAGGAAAGGGGAAAGCTCTAGCCTAGGTTCACAGTGTGACCTTAGGAAGCTCAGACGCTCAGACCAATAATGTAGTCGTCGACAGTATGGTTTTAGCTTCTTAGTATTTAGCACATGTTTTATTCGATACTAGTGCCAGTCATTCTCTTATTTCAAGCTCCTTTATACATGTCTTGGGATCAGATATAGAAGAATTTGATGAGCCCTTGGTTATTACCTCACCCCTGGGGCAGGTGTGTGTGAATTCTATATGTAAATTTTGTAAAATAATGATTGAGGATGAAACTCTAAAGAGTAATTTGATTGTGATCCCCATGAGTACATATGATGTAATCTTAGGAATACACTGGTTGTCCAAGTATAATGCTTTTGTAGATTGTTAACTTAAGAAAGTGACCTTAGTGTCTGATAGGGAACTACGATCCCTTACCAAGGTAATGATCGAATGATCAGTGAGCGTCTCATGAAGACCTGTCTCGGTGGATAGAAGAATCTAGTTTGCTATGCCTTCCTCATGAACCTAGAAGAAGAGTCCAGTGCATCGGGAAGAAATGCAGTGATCCTAGTGGTTGAAGAGTTTGAAGATGTCTTCCGTAACGAGTTATCGGGATTGCCACCGTATCAAGAAATTGAGTTTGGTATTAAGTTGCTTTCGGGAATGGCTCTGATTTCTATAGCACCTTAATAGATGGCGCCAATAGAGATGAAAGAGTTAAGAAAGCAACTTCAGGAGCTTGTTGACAAAGGGTACATTAGAAATAGCACATCGACATGGGGTGCATCGGTCTTGTTTGCCAAAAAGCATGATGGAACCCTTAGGTTGTGCATGGACTACCGACAACTAAATCTAGTCACCGTGAAGAACAAGTATCCACTGCCCATGATGGGTGAGTTATTTGATCAGTTAGGAGGTTCGTAGTACTTCTTAAAGATAGATTTGCATTCAAAATACTACCAGCTCAGGATTAAGAAAGAAGACATCCCCAAGACAGCCTTCAGGACCTAGTATGAGCATTTTGAGTTTCTAGTAATGTCATTTGGGTTGACAAATGCTCCAGTAGCTTTCATGGACTTAATGAACCTGATATTCAGGCCTTGTCTGAATCAATTTGTGATCATGTGTATTGATGACATCCTGATCTTTTCCATGACCTGGGAAGAACATGAAGAACATTTGAGGATCCTCTGTAGGAGCACCAGTTGTATGCCAAGAAGGAAAAATGTAATTTTGGCTGACTATAGTTAAGCTTTTGGGACATATCATCTCTGAGCAAGGCATTTCAGTGGATCCTTCCAAGGTAGAAGCCATAGTGGAGTAGGAACGACCGAGGAATATGGTAGAGATCTGTAGTTTCTTGGGACATGTAAGATACTACAGGAAATTTGTAAAGGATTTCTCAAAGATAGTGGCTCCATTGACACAGTTGATTAGGAAGAATGTCATATTTGAATGGGATGAAGAATGTAAGTTCACCTTCCAAGAATTGAAGAATCGACTGACTACTGCTCCGATGTTATCCTAAATAGTGATGAGCTGTACGAAGTCTACACAGATGCCTTAGGATGCAGACTTGGGTGCATGTTGATGCAACATGGGTGCGTTGTGGCATATGGGTCGAGACAACTATGATCTCGCCAGCAGAATTACCCCACTCACGACTTAGAGCTTACAGTGATGATTCATGCACTGAAGATCTAGAGATATTATCTGTATGGGGTGACATTTTAGGTTTTCTCATACCACAAGAGTTTGAAGTATTTGTTCACTCAAAGGGATCTAAACTTAAGGCAACAAAGATGGATGGAGTACATGGAGGACTATGACTTCGCACTGTAGTATCATTCAGGAAAGGAAAACATAGTCGCCGATGCGCTCGGTAGGAAGTCTTCTAGATTTCTCGCGCACATGAAGACTGCAAAAGAGATGCAATGGTCAATGAGTATGGGCTACAGGACTATGAAGACTGATCAAGTTTTTGTATACCATGTGGAGTTGACCCAGCTTTAGTCTAGATGGTGAAGCATAATCAGTGATGAGACTAGCACCTATAGGGAATATGGATGCGGATCTAGAACAGGGAACAATTTGAGGAATGGAGGATACATGCGGATGGATCATTACACTTCAGGGAGCGTTTGGCAGTCCCACTGATTGTAGAAGTGACAAATGCTGTAATGGACGAAGCTCACAAGTCTTAGTTCACTATTCATCCAGGGAGCATAAAGATGTATCGTGATCTAAAGAGACAATATTGGTGGAGAGGCATGAAGAAGGAAGTTCAAGAGTACGTGGCTAAGTGTGCAACTTGTCTCCAGGTGAAGGCCGAGCACTAAAAGCCAGCGGGTCAGCTTCAACCGCTTCCCATTCTAGGGTAGAAATGGGAGCACATCATAATGGATTTTCTTACCAATTTGTCGAGGATAGAACAAAGCCATGATGCAATTTGGGTTGTGGCTGATAAGTTGATGAAATCAACTCATTTCATCCCTTTTAGGCTGACATGTTCAAGGAGAGTACTTGGGTCTATATTTGCATAATATAGTGAGGTTGCACAGAGTCCTATATCCACCACTTCTAATAGAGACACCCAATTTAATGCCAAGTATTGGAGGATCTTCCAAGAAGCCTTGGGAACATATTTAAACTTCAACACTGCCTTCCATCCTTAGACCGATGGGCAATTGGAGCGAGTCATTTAGATCCTCAAAGATAAGTTACAAGCGTGTGTATTAGACTTTGGCAGGAATTGAAAGAAGTATTTGCATATGGTAGAGTTTACGTACAATAATAGTTATCAAGCCAGCTTCAGGATGGCATTGTTTGAAGCACTTTATGGACAACCGTGTCAGTCATTGGTGTGTTTGGTAGGAACCAAAAGACAGGATTATTCCTAAGCTAGATGAAATCCATGACAACAACAAAAAGGTCACTGTAATTCATGATCGATTGAAAACGGCTCAGAGTAGATAGAAAAGTTATGCAGATAGAAAACACTGACCCTTGGAATTTGAAGTAATAGATTTCGTTCCCTTGAAGGTATCACCGTGCAAAGGTATAATGCGTTTCGGTGTAAGTGGGAAACTTGCACCGAGGTACGTTGATTCATTTGAAATTACTCAATCGCATTGGTGTGGTCTCTTATTGGCTTGATCTTTGTCCCGAGCTCTCTCATGTTCACGATATGTTTCACATGTCGATGCTTCAAAAGTGTCCGCCTGAGCAAAGCAAGATAGTCTCATTCCATGATATACAAATCCAAAAGGACACGACATATGAGGAGGTGTTGATTTAGGTTATCAATTGAAAGGTGATAAACTGGTGACGTCGTGACATACTGTTAGTGAAAGTCGTGTGGCAACATCACAGAGTTGATGAAGCCACTTGAGAGTTAGAGTCAACTATGCTAGAGTTGTATCTACATATGTTTTGCTTTTGAAATGATTTGTAATTTCGAGGACAAAATTCTTTATAGGGGTGGAGAGCTATAACACCCTAAAATTAATTAAGTAAGATTAATGTGTAACATGGTGTATTAGTGTGCCTAAATGTAATTTAAACCTAATTAAATTATCTTGTGATGTTTTCAAATTAATTTCACTATTAATTATTTTTTTATTTTTTATTTGTAATTTTGAATTTTGAAACAAAATAATTTACGAAAGTCCAAACAAGTCCCACTTTGCCAAAAACTTGAACTACATGAAATATGTTTAAAAAATCATGGGCAGCCCATGGTTTTGTTCAAACTTACTACCCCATCTTCTATTTATTTCTCTCCTTCCCTTTCTTTCTTTCACGCTCTCTCTCTCTTTCTTTCCTTCCCTCACTCTCCCTTAGCATCTCTCTCTCTCTCTGATTTCAAAATCTTAACCTTAAGCCTTGATCTTTAGCTGGATTGGAAGCTTGGAGACTCGAGTAGGCATCTACAAACTCTTTTCAAGCATTAATTCAAGGTTAGTTTACCTATTTTTTAAATTTTAAAAATTTCCCCAAATTTCACAAATTTTCTTAGAATGTTGAAATCCAAGTTTTATGAGCTTAGGAAATCTTGAATCAAAGTTAGTGGAACTCAAATTATCTAAAATCTAGGCTTGATTTGTTGAAAAATAGATTAAATCAAACCTTTCTCTTTTTCTCCATTTTCAGGTTTCCTTGAAATTTTCTATGTAACTTTTGTTTAAATGTGTTTAAAAGTGTTCTATTATGTTTTTCTATCATTTATGAATGTTTTGGATGCCTAAGAACTGAGAAAATAGGCTGGAAATGAAGATTCGAGCTCTGGAAGGCCAAGGCTCGAGTTTGGAAATTCCCAAATTTTTCCAATTTGGTAGGCCGATGTTGAGCATCAACAGGCCAGACTCACGAGGTCGGCATGTTGGACTCATATGGTTAGAAGGCTGAGCCTAAAAAAGTTTGGCAAGTCGGTGTTGAACAACAAGTAGGCTGAATTATGGAGTTCGGCAAGCGAGACTAGGAAGTTCGACAAGCCGATTGGGCTCCATGAAAAATGACCGCTTTTCACATGTTTTCACTATTTTAAACCCAGATTGAGATTTTAACTTTATAGTATGATTTTACAGATATAAATGGCACACTAGGATACTATAAGATAGCTTAGTAATGTTGAATATCTTCAGCTAGAAATTGATGAACTTAGTTTAGATTTAAGGTTTTTCGTGGTTTTGTAGGGCTAGCGTATAGTGGATCGAGACTACAATGTTGAGTTATAGTGCCGAATATTGAGGTAAGACTTCTAGCCCTTTCTTTGGTAGCTAGGTTTTTAAATAGTTTTGGCCTTAAAATGATTTCTTTCGAAATGTTTTCAATGAATGTTTGAAAAAGATTTTTATCGATTGTTTTCATAAACTATTGAGTGAGATGATATTTATAATAAACTGCATAATGAACGTAAATGAATACACTTGGTAAAAGGAGATTTTAATAACTATAGAGATGCATAGATGGGCAAGATGCCATACACGGAGATCGAGTCTACAGAGTGCGACCATGGGGGCAGGTCTCGAAACCCAGCTGGGCCACTACGTTGATGAAATCTATGGTTTGCCCAAAAAAAGATAAGAAGATCCTTTTTAGATGAATAAGAATTGTTTTTTGTACGAGTGATTTAATTGAATTTATTTATTTAATTTTGTTTTCTAAATATTTTCCTGAATGATAAATTTTATATTCAAATAAAATATTTTTAAAACCTAATCCTACTAAGTCTTTTGCTCACTTTTTATCTGTTTTTAAACCCTTTTTCCTATGGTGGAATTCAGCTTAGGATTGACCAGAAGTCCAACAACCAGACTTATAAGCAGTAGAAGACTTTGAGTAGGTTATTTGTATTATTTAACCTAGGCATGTAATAATTTAATTTTCTCTCTTATTTTGGACTGTGGTTGTAATTTTAATTATTGTTGATATCATATGTATGCACAAGTTGTGGGCCTAGTGGGACCCAACACGTATGTCTCTCTTATTATTATTTTATTTCATTTCGCTTTATCTCACCTATTTTATCATTTTAAATAATTGTTTAAAAAGTTTTTATTTTATCACATTTTTAATAATTAACTAATTCCTTAAATTGGTAACTTTTAACTAAATTTTGATTTAATTATCTTAATTAGTTTGCTACGTCACCTCCCAGATTTCGGGGCGTGACAGCCTGCCGATCGAACGATTTTTGATCACATGTTTTTTGATGCGATTTTTATTAGATATTAATCCTGATTCGAATTTTTAAGGCCTTATTAGATAAGGACTGACCCTTGGGCCCAACCTCTATAAATGGGGAGTGAGACTCATATGTTATTTAGATCAGTTGAGGAATTAAGAGTAAGCACTTTATATTGTGAGTCTCTAAAACTTCTTGAGAGCTATTGTTCACAAATCACAAACCTTAGTTTTGGGTTTCGTCGATTGGTTGGAAGGAGAGTCATCGAAAGAAGAGCTGTACGAGTGTGCCCATACATACACCAATCATGGATAGAGAATCGCAAAGAAGGCTAGTTGGTTAAGGCCCTTCTAGAACGCACTTATCTTCATCAATTTCAAGAGTTCTTCACCATACAAGGTTAGTAAAATATGGGTAATTTATGCATATAGTGTGCCAAACTTGTGTTTTGGAAAATACTTTGGTATAAAAATTTTTAAAAATTCTGCTGCGTATTACTTTTCTAACACAAACTCTTGAGAATTTTATTTATATAGCTAGCTTGGGACACAGCTATCATTCTATTCTTCTTATCCTAAAAGATCTGGATACCAAGTACATAATTAGCTTCATTTAATTCTGTCATGTCAAATTGCTTGGTCAACCATAATTTGACCAATCACAACACCCCAACGTCATTGCCAATTAGCAGAAAATCATCTACATAGAGAAGTAGAAAAACCACCTTCTCATCTTTTATGTGTTTGTAAATACATAGTTCGTCCAAATTTTGTTTAAACCCATAAATGTTGATCAATTGATCAAATCTTGTATTCCAAGAACAAGAAGACTGCTTAAGTCCATAAATTGACTTTTGCAGCTTACAAACCTTACCCTCCTGACCTTTAGCCTTAAACCCATCTAGCCATACCATATAAATGGACACATCAAAATAGCCATTTAGAAAAAGCCATCTTGATATTCATCTGTCAAATCTCGTAGTCGAGAACAACAACTATAGACAAGAGAATGCGGATGGACTTAAACATGGCTACAGGTGAAAAGGTTTCCTCATAATTGATTCATTCCTTTTACGTGTATCCCTTAGCTACCAATCTAGCCTTATAGGTTTTGACTTTACCATCTACTCTTCTCTTTCTCTTATAGATCCACTTACACTCTACAGGTTTTGCCCCTTTAGGAAGATCTACAAGTTTCTAGACCCAATTATTCTCCATAGACTTCATCTTAGTGTTCATAGCTTCTACCCAAAGTTTCGAATCAACATCCTTCATAGAATCTTCGTAAGCATAAGGATCCCTATCATGTTCAACCAATTCAGTCCAGAAGGCTTCACCATCCAACATATAACTTTCAGGTTGACTTCTGATCTTCCCACTATGCCGAAGCCTCATAGGTTGTTGTTCAGTTGGTTTTCTACACTGATTAGTACAGTATCATTCAAAACCCCCAAAATGGTCGAATCACTCCCCAATTCCTCGAGTACCACTTTACTTCGAGGCTTAAAGTCATTCGTGTAACTTTTCTTAAGGAATGTTGCATTAGTTGAAACGATGACTTTGTTTTCCTTTTGATTATAAAAATAACCCCCTTTAGTCCCTTTTGGATATCCTACTAACACACAAACTTTTGAACAAGCGTCCAACTTATTTGCTTCTGTATACAGGACATGAGCGAGACATCTTCATATGTGAATATGGTTTAAGGATGTCTTCTTCCCCATCCACAACTCGTGAGGAGTATTACGAATCGATTTTGAAGGCACATTGTTCAAAAGATAACATGCAGTTTGTAGTGCATATCCCCAAAAGGATAAAGGCAATGATAAATAACTCGTCATGGACTTAACCATGTCCAATAAAGTTCTATTTTTTCTCTCAGCTATGCCATTCTGCTACGGAGTGCCCAACGTAGTCAAATGAGAGAAAATCTCATTCTCTAATAAGTGTTCCAAGAACTCATCAAAAAGATATTCACCACCTTAATCGAATCGAAGTACCTTTATGGGTTTACCCAATTGATTTTCCACTTTAGCCTAAAATTCCCTGAACTTGTCATAAGTATCACTTTTGTGGTGTATTATGTAGACAAACCCATATCTTGTGTAATCATTAATAAAAGTGATGAAGTACTCATACTCTACTTATGCCTGAATGTTTATAAGACCACAAACATTACTATGAATTAGACCCAAATAGTCTTTTAGTCATTTTACTCTCCAAACAAGATTTACATTATGATATAGATTCAACCTGTAAGTGACTTAAAGGTCTATCCCTTACCAATCTTTGAATCCTATTTAGGTTAATATGACCTAGTTGCAAATGCCAAAGATAAGTCTTGTTAAAGTAAGAAGTTTTAAGTCTTTTGGAGTTATTATCATTAACCTTATTGTTAAGCAGTAAGTCCATCTTAGGTTTGATAAAATATAGATTGTTTTGCGTCCATGCATCATAGATAAAAGTTTTATTTTTCCGAATCACCACTTTATTATTAAAAGAAATTACATAAGAGCCTTTAAATAAACAAACTATAGAAATTAAATTACTTTTAAGTTTTGGAACATAAAAACAATCTCACAAAACTAAACTCCTATAATTATCAAAATAAAGATGGACGTCTCCCACTGCTTCAGCCAATATTAAAGATCCATCGCCCATCTAAAGCATGAGATCTTCATGCAGCAGACTTCTTATGTCTTTGAACCCCTGCAAAGAAACACAAACATGATTAGTTGCTCTAGAATCTATGATCCAAGTATCACTAGATTCCTCAACCAAACAAGTTTTAATAACCAGAAGATCACACCTACCTCCTTAGCAAAAGAAAATCTTTGCAATTCTTCTTGATGTGCCCGACCTTCCCATAAAAAAATCACTTGAGCTTCTTCGGGTTCTTTTTTTTTTTTTTTTTTTTTCTTACCATTTGCAGGAATAGAAGACTTATCATTCTTAGCCTAATGCATTTTTCCATTCCTAGGGTTGGGATTAGAACCAGACGCGGCCACTAAGTTCATCTCACCACCAATAAGAGCTTCCCTGATCAAACTTTCGAACTCCTGTAACTGCTTCATCAGCTCATTCAAGGTCATATCCCATTTATTGCTTAAATTAAATGTAGCTTTAAATGAGATAAACTCCTTTGACCGTCTCAAAGACCATGGTCATTTGTGTTTCAGCATCTATGTCAGCTCCATTGGTTTGAGCCTTAACGAGGTAACCCATGACCAACATCATATGCTCTTTCACAAGAGTCCCCGGTCTTCGTTCAAAGTTGAAGAGTTTCTGAAGAGCCCCTTGTCATTTGTGGGGCCTGGCCTCCAAAAATGTCTTCAAGATTATCTAAGATCTGCTTCGTAGTCTCATAATTTTCATGTTAAGCTTGTAGCACATTATTCATCTTGGCCATAACATAACAGTAAGCCAGATCGTGTTGGAAAAATAGTACACAATAGAAATTAAAATTTTCATACTAGAGTATTTCTCAAAACACAAGTTTGACACACCATATGCATAAATTAACTAGATCTTACTAACCTTGTTTATCGAAGAGCTCCCGCAATTGATGAAGAGAAGAACGTTTCAAAAGAGCCTCAACCAACTGGTTTTCTTTGCTATTCTCTATCCATGATTGGAGAGCATGTGGGCACATAATGTACAGCTCTTCCTAGTGACTCTCTATCTAACCAATTGAGGAAACCTAGGACTAAGGTTCTTAATTTGTGAACAATAGCTCTTAGTGAGTTTCAAATACTCATAAACTAGAGTGCCAACTCTTAATTCCTCAACTGATCTAAAATAACTTATGAGTCTCACTCTCTATTTATAAAGGATAGATCTAGGGTCAACCATTATCAGATAAGGCCTCAAACTTCAAGTTTGAATTAGTTTCAGAGTCTGATCCACGTAGTTAGATTCTGCTTCTAACTGTCGTGGTCGAACTCAACAAGTTGATCCGATAGATACTATCTCAACCAATTGGATAATTCCTATCTTATTAGTTTCGGGTATCTTTAATAGAGCCTCAATTTTAATTCAAATAACCCAATAAAGAAGTTATCTAATTAAAATAGTCATATCCAAATAAACCCATACAAATGAAATATTATCCATAATAATTCAACACATTTATCTTAAATTAAATACTAAATTAATTAAACTGATAAACAAATATGTTTATCTTGTAATAATTACAAAATTAATTTAACTAATAAATTAACATGAATTATTAAATCAAATTAACTCAAATTTTAGCCACTCTAATAATTTAACATAAGTCACTAATTTATTAGAAAAGCACGCCGTATCGCTATAGGATTTATTATGAACTAGCAAAGGGGACCTAATGGACCGATATAATTTAAGCTCCTAATAATTATGAAACCCAATATGCTAGATATATCGTTCATAATTATCAACTCTAATACTACTCCACTAAAAGCTTAGAGCTGCACTCTCTCACTACATAGAATTACAAAGCTCGAATAGCTAAGTCTCCATGGCATATCATAATGTATCGTATCCCCATAGGATTATCCATAATTGGCTTAAGGATAAATTCTGTCTTACCTTCCCAATTATTTTCTCTTACGTTCCATTATCTCACCATCAGAAAACTTACCATCCAAAGATAGTAAACCATTCGTTACACCTATGTATCCAAATGGTTGAGCGCTCTAGTTTTCTAATTATAGGATAATGCATATAAGAGGATATCAACGACTCTTAAAAAGGAGCTTTGGATTCCATATTTATGAATAACAAGTCTACGCTATCAAGAGTCACGTCTCCAATGTATCGGTATGCATACCAACATAAAATATGGATGTCACCCTTTGGTACATCAAAAGACATAAGTCAAGACAACAGGCCCATTATTCATCTCATGATTAAGATAAAATACATATGATTGTCTAAAGTAAATTGATTTGCTAAGAAGAATTAGTATTCCAAATCAATTACACTTTATATCCTGATCCAATATATCATCACCTATGAAATGCACCAATGTTTCTATTTACGGAGTCCACCTCCGATGGCCAAGACAAACCATCTCCTATTAGGGATATAAACAACATAACAATCTTTGCATGAATAAAATGTTCAACTTTATTTCCTTAATTACGGATCTTATAATTTAGACTGTCACCTTTAGAATCACGTCTTCTACATAATCTATCCATCATATGCCTGATTCTAAAGGCTTAGACCGACAGTCTTAGACTTTTGTTTGCTTATCATACATTCATCAAATATGAACGTAAAGAGGACAATAATTTAGTATATGAATAATAAATAAACTCTTTATCGATAAAAATGTCTTCAAAAACATGCTACATTTTACTCCTTAGGGCATACATGTCTAACAGATCATTAGCATCCTTCAAGCGGTCACACATTTTGATTTGCTCATTATTGGAATCTCTTGTAGGCTCGGGAGGACACGGAGTTATCAACATAAATTTTAGTTTCTCAAAGGATAGGACAATATTCAAGTTTCGTTTCCAATCATTAAAATTCTCACCAGTTAATTAGCTTTTATCAAGTATCGATGATCAAGCATTTTTAGACATACACAATAAAGAATCATATACTAAACATAAGCAAACATATCGTAATAATTTAGTAAAATAACACAATCAAGTAAAATATATAATGTGTTTATGTGTTAAAACCTTTAAAAAAACACAACCTTACAATGATAATTCCTAACTCATAATTCAACCAGCCGCCTAAGGGAGACTTGCCAAATTCAATCAGTAACACAGATCTTCTACTGATTAATATATGCCATATAGGACCCGTCTAATAAAGCAAATATTAATAATCATTTTTTTAGCTATTAATTTTATTAACAGAGCTCCTATGAGAGGTTAATAATAAAATCAACTTAACTGTATAACCATTGTTTCAATATTTTATCCATGGCTTATAATCACTACCTAGAGGAGTGCAACGATAAATCATGCTAAAATATCTTATCCTTTCGGAGATCTAACCTGGTACATGTGAAGTCCCTTCCTAGGGGTTGGAACCACCATGTGCTACCTATGGACCAACGATGGAAGCCATTGGTCTTCTCTACAAAAACCTTCTCCCACTCAATCTTTTATAATCAAGGTTTTATTTGAAAAACATGCAGGAACAATTTTAATGAGCAGCACTTCCTATTCTATATGATAGGTTATCAACATACATGGCAAATCATTTTATTATGCAGACAAGCACATCAATCGTGCAAAGCTACAAGCAAAATAATAATAAATAACTGTAACATTATGGTTCCACCCTAAAGAAAAGAAATTAAAGATTATAAGAGATTGATCGAAACATATTATCGATTCTTCATCCTTGAATCATCTAATTGTATCTATCTTCATGTGTTATACATTTTTAAGTCTTCACTTCCACATAGATCAAATAATTCATTATTTTCAGTCATCACAAAATTTCATGTTTTCTAGAATTGTCTCAAAAATAAATCAAAACTACACCAAAAAACATTCCTTTTCTGAAAAAAAAAAAAAAAAAAAACAGTTCTCTATCAGTCACAAGTCTTCAGCCTGCTGCCAGAGCAAGCTAAAATCTACCCCATGGATGGCCTATCAAACTGGAGGTTCGGCCTGTTGGCATGCGACCATCGGTTGGCAGATCCTGAGGGTTTGGCCTGCCGATCGAGCAGAAATCACTTTTTTCTAGAAAACAGATTTTGTATAGTTATTTCAATCTTATTTTCAACAATTTAAAAACATAAAAATTTAGAGACTCAAGAAATACCTTTGGAACCGTTGTCATCTCCATCTTCTTGATTCATCTATTAGATCTGTCTCCTAGATTTGTCTTTACTCAAATAATTATTTAATTACAAAATTCTTACAAACTTGAAATTGAATAATAATTCCTAAATAGTAATCATAGACCACCTTCTAATTACATGAAAAACCTAGATATATATTTTAACCTCTAAGGAACCATAATAGGCACAAATTAATTAATAAATAATTAAATAATAATTTAATCAACCATAATTAATTAATAAACATTCACCATATAATCCATGATAACATATATAAATATATAGAAACCCTAGAGTGTCAACTCTCTAAAAAAATTAAATTCAAGAATGGAAGAGATCAAGATCACATAATTTATACATATAGCATGATTACAAACTTGTAAATTTAAAGAAAAAACTGGGTCTGATACTAATTGTTGAAAAAATAATACGAAGTGAAAATTTTAAAATTTTAAATCAGCATATTTTCTAAAACACAATTTTGACACGCTATATACATAAATTAACTAGATTTTACTAACCTTTAAATTTTGAAGAGCTTTTGCAATCTGTGAAGAAAAGAACGTTCAAGAATTGCCTCAATCAATTAGTCTTCTTTGCTATTTTTTTTTTTATGATCGGTATATATGTGGGCACACCTCGTACAGCTCTTTCCCTTGGTGACTATCCTTCTAGCCAATTGAGAAAACTCAGAACTAATGTTTGTGATTTGTGAACAATAGCTCTCAGAGAGTTTCAAATACTCTCAGACTAGAGTGCTCACTCTTAATTTTTCAACTGATCTCTAAAACATAGAAAACTCACTCCCTATTTATAATGGTCATCCCCATGGTTGGTTATAATCTAATAAGGCCTCAACGATTCAAATTTGGATGTTTAATAAAATCACGTCTGAAATGCGTGATCAAAAAATCGTTAGATAGGTAGGCCGAATTAACAGATCGGCCTACCAAACTTACCCAATCAATAGGCTGAACTAACTGATTGGCCTGCCTAACTTACGATAAATGATCCCTAAGAATCTTTTATTTTCCACCCAAGATTCTTTGGACAAAGCCTCAGTTTTAATTTAAATAACCCAATAAAGAAGATATCTGATTAAAACAACCATATCTAGATAATCTCTAGGAAAATAAATATTTTAGATAATTCAACAAGTTTATCTTGAATCGATTTACAAAATTAATTCAACTGAAAAATAGACATGAATTATCTGATCCTACCGAATTTCAGCCAATCTAATAATTTAACATAAGTCACTAATTTATTGGAAAAGCATGATGTATCGTTGTAGGATTTATTATGAGCTAGCAAAAGGGACCTAATAGACCTATGTAGTTCAAGCTCTAGATAATTATAAAAGCCAATATCCCAGATATACATTTCATAATTATCAACTCTAACGCTACTCCACTAAAAGCTTAGAGTTGCACCCTTGAACTATATAAAATTACAAAGCCCAAATTAGATAAGTATCAATGACATATCATGATGCGTAGTATCCTCATAGGATATCCATAATCAACTTAAGGATAAATTCTGTCTTACCTTCCCCATTATTTTTCTCTTATGTTCTATTATCTCACTATTGAAAAACTTATCATCCAAGGATAGTATACCATTCGGTTACACCTATGTATTCGAATGGTTGAGTACTCCAATCTTCTAATTACAAGATAACACATATAAAAGAATATCGTCAACTCCTAAAGAGGAGCTATAGATTCTATATCTATGAATAATAGGTCTATACTATCAAGAGTCATGTCTCCAACGTACTAGTATGGATACCAACATAAAATGTGGATGTCACCCTTTGGTATATCAAAAGACATAAGTCAAGACACGGGCCCACTATTCATTTCAGGATTAAGACACAACACAGATAACTGTCTAAAGTGAATTGATTTGTCGAGACAAAATTAATAATCTAAATCAATTACATTTTATGTCTTGATCCAATACAATATCATCTATAATAATGCACCAATGTTTTTATTAGCGGAGTGCACCTCCGATGGCCAAGACAAAATATCTCCCATCAGGGATATAAAAAACATAACGATCTTTGTATGAATAAAGTACCCAACTTTATCCCTTGAATGTAGATCTTATGATTTAGACCATCACCTTTAGAATCATGTCTTTAGTATAATCTATCCATCATATGCCTGATTCTAAAAGTTTAGACCGATAGTCTTAAACTTTTGTTTGCTTATCATACATCCAACAAATATGAATGTAAAAAGGATAATAATTTGGTATATGAATAATAAATAAATTCTTTATTGCTAAAAATGTCTCCAAAAACATATTACATTTTTACTCCTTAAGGCATACATGTCCAACAAATTATTGGTTCAAAATTACTAGGGAAGGATTTGATTATTGGAATCGATTGTTACTTCAAAAAAGTAGGGTTTAAGGAATATACCAACAAGATTGGCTTATAAACAACATTTTGCCTCATGCGGACCAATTCCAAATTATTTTCATACTGTAGGAGAGCCATTGCAACAAAGAAGACAACAAGTGATTAAAAAGTTAAGTGCAGACTCGCACTGAGTTTCTAACAAAGTGTGCTCACCTGTTATGGAAGAACGAAGCCTTCTTCATCTCCTTGCCCTTCAAGAAAAATTAGGATATCAATCTTACAAAGGCTAATCATTGAGTAATGAGCACAGAACACTAGCAAATGGCCATAAAAGAAGGTGAAGAATTGAAGAGCCAAGGTCTTGTCAAGCGAACAACTTCTGCATGAGCATGCCATGCCTTCTACATCAACAAGATATCTGAGAAGGCTAGAGGAAAATAAAGAATAGTTATCAACTACCAAATTTAAACCATTTGTTGGGCGATGACAAGTTCTCATTGGCAAACAAAAATTTGCTATTTTCTAGCCCCACCTAAGCAAAGATCTTTTTAAAATTTGATCTCAAAGTGGGTTTTTGGAAACTTAAGATCAAACCAGATTATAGACCAAAAGAAATCCTTTGCATCCCAAACCAACATTTTCAATGGACTATTATACCATTTGGGCTTAAAACAGCTCCCTTTCTTTTCTAAAAGGCTATGACAATCCTATTCTCTCCAACATAAGGAACCCATGACAAACCCTTGGCCCAATTTGCTAAAATATCTAAAGCCTATGGGATCATACTATCTAAAAGAAAAATGCTTATGGAAGAGTCCAAAATAGAATTCTTGGGTATAAAGCTGCATAATGGTCAGTATGAAGCCCAACCACCTGTAGCCCAAGAACTTCTAAAATTTTCTAATGAAAACCTCACCAAAATCCAAATTCAATAGTTTCTAGGAATAGTCAACTATTTAAGAGATTTTGTATAAGATCTCTCAAAGTACACTAGTCCTTTAAGTAAGATGCTAAGGAAAAATCCATCGGCTTGGTCATGAGAACAAATTATAATTATCAAAAGACTAAAACAGGTCATGTAGAATCTACCACTTTATAGATTCCCTCTAAGGAAAAAAGAATACTACAAATCAAAACAACTTGCAAATATTGAAGAGCAGTATTATTGGAAGAAGACAAAATAGGAAAAGAAAGTCTATGGATATAAAAGAGGCGACTATAAAGATTCCCAACTCCATTACTACTCTACTTTTAAGGAGCTGATAACAGTCAAGATGGGAATCACAAAATTTTAATTCCACCTGATTGGACATCATTTCTTGCTTGAAACTAACTTTGTAGCCTCAAATGGAATGATTAGATTCAAAAGAAAAAAAAAAGGCCATTAATGCCTAGCTTTTTCGATTAGCTGCTTAGTTTGCCCAATATTCATTTGAAAGAAAACACATTAAGGGTAAGCAAAACCTAATCCCTACTTTCTAGACCTCAAAGTACTATAAATATCATCTCAAGGTACCATTAAAGACCATCCCCCTCATTTACATAATGGTCTCACAATAACCTTTTCAGTGTACCTACCCAAAAGATGCTCTTAAAATAATAAAGAGCAAAAATCCAAAAGAAAAGGCCATAGGCAAAGCCTTGATCCTCTAATTCACCCTCATTAAAAATCTGAGAGAACTAATCCTTCCTGATCTAGGGATCTTCCCTACTTATCCCTTCTTAAAGTTACTCCTACTCAAGGATACCTTGTTCATGCCAATACAACTATCCCATTTCTACTAGTATTTGGCAAGCGTCTACATCATTACCATAGAAGTCCAGACATACTAAGATGGTTTGGATCTTTCTCTAACTAGGATAATATCCTAACCAGCGAGTGGCATAAGGTTTAAGGGATCAGACCATTCACTTTTGTTTATTCAAAGAGCTTGGAAGATAGTATTGTTCAATCAATTAAATGTTATATAGTCTTCCTCCTCTCAATCATGCAGATATGACCAAGAGTACCTCTGTCACTGGCACCACAACTATTGAGGCATATGGTTTCAGTGAGCATCCTACCCATATTGTAGGAAACCCAAACAATAAAGAATTGCAAAAGGTGCTCTTTATAAAAAAAAAAAAAAAGAACAAAATAATCCCTCACAAAATATGGCCAATTATAGGAGATGATGTACCATGGGAACAATTCCCTCTAGAATACTCACAATGAATCCAAAAGGATTTGGAATAGTATCATCTACACCAAGATTATACTGAAAGACTATATGATCCTCCATCCACCTAAGAAAGAAACATCAACATGAAAAGCTCATTATTCTAAGATTCCTAGTGTGACACCAAGAATTTTTAGTGCATAAAAAATGCAATAATTAAGGGTTATATTAAATAAATTATGTACAAATTTTGTGAACTTAATTTTATACTCAAAATTTGGTTAAGAATTTAAGGGATAATTTGGTGTTACAAGGATTATTGTTTAAATCTGATTTTTTACGAAAAAATTCCATAAAGGTGAAAATGGGATTTTTAAAATTAAAAATCATGTCGTAGTCTTAAATAAGAAAAGAATGAAATGAAAGTAAGCTAGATAGCTTAATAGTCGCAAAATATGTTGCAATAAATTTTAGACAAAGATACAATAATTATACAATGTGAGAAAAATACAGTGTAAGGATTACACTGATAAATTTATGCAGTATAAGAATTATATAGATAAAAATAAGCAATATAGGTATTATACTGAAAAAGTTAAGCAGTATAAAAATTATATTACATAAAATAATACAATGTAAAAATTAGACTATTGAAAGCTAAGCAATAAAGAAATTACACTGTGTGGATGACGTAGAAGCTTATGGACCATGAAACACAGTGAAGAAAAGAATATTAGCAGTATGGGACATATATCAGCAATATAGAAAAAAAACTATCTGTATAAATTTAGACTGTTAAAAAACTCATGTGGGACCTAATTCTGATGCCATCTTTAAGGTGGAAAAAAGCCACCTAGCCCTCAAAATTTGCACTAGATTTGGATTGAAAAAGGAGCCAAAGAATTAGGTCTCCATCATTTCCATGCAAAAAGTCAAGAAAAGAAAGGAAAAGAAAAGAAAAGAAAGAAAAAAAGCTCTCCCTTTTCCTCTCCAAAAAGAACCAGCCACTCCTTACCATGAATTCCTTCATATTTTTCAAAAACACAACCTCCAATCCACTATAGAGACAAGTTCAAGTGTTGTCGAGCAAAGATTGACAATTTGTGGAGGTAAAAACCTAAACATTTCTCTTTAGTGTTTTTAGTTTTTTTTTTTTTTTTTGGGGTTTTAGTGGGATTTTATGGTTTTTATCATAAATAATGACAAGGAAGATGGGGAGAGTTCCAAGCATCAAAGAAGAGGTACAAAGCTTGAAAAATTGCTTGGTAAATGCCTAAACCCTAGTTTTGATATTTTTCATGAAATTAGTGTATGTTTTGTAACTAAATGGACTATGGCATGTAAAGGAACTATATGGAATGATTAGTTATGTTTTATGATGATGATAAAGATGGTGGAAAGTTAAGGATGTAGGGTTTTTGGTCAAAAATGAAAAAACTATTAAACTTTATTAAAATACAAAGTTTAATTAGTTTTAAATGATTGATAATTTTGGGGGCCTTAAAGGCCAATTTATCCAAACAAGATATAGGATCATCCAAAACAGTAAGAGTGACAAATTTTTATGAACAAAGTTTTGTGAAATTTCAAGAGAACTAAATTGCGAAGATTTATTAAAGTTTTGCATATTTGAAAATAAGCTAAAAAGTCCACATTAATGTTAAAATTTCAAGAAAGTTAAAACACAAAAGTTGTAAAACTCATCGAAAGTCTTAAGGCAACATGGATGCTTTGTATAAAATTCTGTATGATTTATATGCTATGAATTTTAAAAGATTTTAAGCACAAAATTTTCTAAAATAAAAACATTATGAAATGTTTTGAATTTGATCAAGGAACATTTTTAAGTTTTATTCCTTGTGAAAAACATAGTGTTTTAGCTTAAAACGGTTATTTTTGGTCCTAGGGGCAAAAATATCAAGATTTTTGTATTTTAGGCCAAGACTGTAAAGCCAAGTGAAATTGGATTTTCACCAAGATAATATTGGTTTTCTATACTGTTGTGGGCAGTGAGTTACCATAGGTTTCAAGTTTAAAAGGATTAAGAGTTTTTATTAAGTAAAGGATGAAGGAAAAATTTAAGGGTAAAAATATCAAGATTTTTGCATTACAGGCTAAAACCGTAAAACCATGTAGAATGAACAGTTTCACTATGTAAATATGGTTTCCAACATCGTTACACTCAACAAGTAATTTATGTTTTAAAGCCTAAATCAAATTAGGAATTTCCTAAGGAAAGTATGATAAAGGCAAGTACGTCAATGTTTTCATATTACGGATCAAAACAGCAAGTTTTTATGAAATTACTAAAAGGAAACCAAAGTGTTGTTTTTTTTAGTAATGTTACAAGTTAAAAAGAAATATAAGTATTATTTTGAAATGGATTTCAAAAGTTTTCTAAGACCCGTCAATGGTAAAATGGCCATTTTTTATAATGCCAAAAAGGACCCAAAATGCCCAACATTAGAAAACGACTTAGCGGGAATTTTTTCAGAACATGTAAGTAATAAAATGGTAAAGCTAAGTATGAAATTTGATAAAGCTACAAAATTGACAAAAAACCCTTAAGAGTAAAATCGTCATTTTTAAGAAATTAGCTAAAACAGAGCCAAACACTCTAAATTAGCAAAATGTTTCTAAACAAAAAATGTTCCATTAATACATTAAGTAATGAAACAGTTGAGTAAGACGTGAAATTTAACTAAGAAAGTCTGAGTTGAGTAAAAAGAAAGGTAACCTAGTGTGTTAGAAAGTTAAATAAAGAAAAAGGTAAACCTATAGTCTACAAAGGTAAACAAAGAGAGAGGTAAACCAATGGAATACAAAGTAAAGGAAAAGTAAACCGATAAGATATGAAGTTAGGTAAAAAAGCAATGAACATTTAAAGATTAAGTTCTGTTATCAATCGTGTAGATTGATAATAAGAAAAGTTAGCTAATAAATTGGGTGCATTTGATCAGGAGATAGAAGCTGACTAAAGAAAGGAAAAGGAACGAAACAAAGCTATAAGCATGTAAGTTTTTAATCTCCCTACAGCATGAAGAAAATGAATTTTCAAATGCTTTGAAAATGTTCTATATTTGCATTTGTTATCTAAAAAGTTTTAAAAATTTAGTAAATGTTTGCAATATAATTGCAATAATTATGTTTAAAATATGTTTGCATTTGATATGCATAATATTTTAAAGATCAAGTCATTTTTGCACAGGGTTGCACAATGTTTTATGTTTGCATGTGTAATGCATAACATTTTAAAGTTTAAGTTATGATTTGCAACGTGTTTGCTTATTAAATGGTAGCATTTGCTATGCTCACTAAAGTTAAAAAAAAAAAGATAAAACAAAGATGATAAGTGAGTGTCATACCAGCCTCCTTGATGTAAGATATATAAGTTATGTTAAAGTTATGACCTCGGAGTTCAATGGTCTTAAGTCTTCTATAAGAGAAGCATTATGTTTATGATCTCAGGGTTGATAATGTTGGTACGAACACTCAAGTTCACAAGTTAAGAAAGTTAAGAAGAAAGTTAAGTATGACTAAAAAAAGATAAAGTAAGTCATGAATGATAATAAGATTATCATAATTAAAAGTCCATAATTGAGTATAACTAGAATCATGCATGGTGTAACTGCTAGTATTCTTTTTACAACATGTTTATGTGAAATGTTATGAGAACATTTTGAGAAATCTTTTACAACAAATGTTTACGATAAATGTTTATGAAGAGGGTTTTATGAAAAAACGCTTAAGAAATATTTTATGAGAAGCATTTATGAAAAACATTTGATTAATAAGGTTTTTAAAAGAAAAGTTTTATGAAAGAAGTTTAAAATGATTTGTGAGACTATATTTGAACCTACTGAGCATAAGCTCATTTCATGTTCCTTCATGCTATAGGTAGTCATATGAGAGACCAGTATGACTAGTTGAAGAGCTTGATGTTACTAAGGACATATGAGAAGAAATGGAATGGATACCACTACAAGAAGTCTTCCACTAGTAAAAGAAAATGCTTTCCACTATTCAATATAATGTTTTCAAAGTTTTAAGAAATTCAATGTATAAGGAAATGTTTTATAAGAAATGTTTAGGAAAAACATTTTAAAAGATATATTTACCAAAAGTTTTAAACAATTGTAAAGTTAAGCTCTAAGTTATGTTTCAGTTTTCACTGCAACGGATGTTACAACAGATTCAAGTGTGTTTTAAAATATCTTAAAAGTAAAAAATTATTTGGTACTTTCTTACTTAAAAGTAAGATTAATGTTTAAGAAATGATGTTTAAAAAGGATAAGTGATGGCCCCAAAAGGCAAGACGTTACAAGTGGTATCAAAGCGGTATCTTGCCATCCCATTTCACACTATCATATGTCCACTTCACCATAGTTCAACTAAGTAAGTTAAGTTAAGTAAAAGGAAATGTTAGTATTTAACGATTATGTGTTTATACTGAGTACCTAGCCCTTGATGCCGGCATTCCTGGACGAGCAATGAGAAGGCAAAGATCAGAGAACCAATGTAACGTTATATGTTATAAAGCTTTAGCAAGTCGATGGTGGTTATCATCCATCAGTGGTATCATTGATGATGATCAAATATGGTCAATGATGGTCAACAATTGGCCCGATGGCTCAAAATCAAGAAGATGAGCTCATGACACATTACAAGGTTGTGCAACCAATGGTGTTTTCTATTTGAGTGAAACTTACTCCGTTAGAAATCGTTCAATATTAACTGTATGCCAAAAGAGGAAAGCAGAACAAGATAACTGAATAACGGAGGTTCAAAAGTGTTTCCGGTGTTCTATGAAACAAGAGTGCCTGAGAGCAACCAAACGTTAGATGACTAAATATGTGATTTTTCGAAACTTAAGCATTCCATAGCTAAGCTAAGACATGCTAACGAGCTTGTAACTGCTCAGATGGGAATCACGATCAAGATGATAAGGTTAAATCTGTCAACAAATGTCTCACAGGTTAGAGGATGGAAGTTGGAGATTTTTACATTATGAATGGATTATAGAAAAATACGATTCTAGAATGAACATAAGATTGTAGAAAAAATCATAGATTTTGTGGTCGGATGGCCTTGACCTGTTCATAGTCATGATATGATCTAGATGGAAATAAACCCTATTTCCAAAAATAGCATTCATTAATAGAATGCCAAACCCCTTAGATGAATGGAAACTATGCCCAAACACCAAAAAATTAAAGTTGCGCAGCAAAAGTGTAGTGTACAATTTAAAGAAATATGTCAACGAAATGATGAAAGTTTATGAAGTCCCAAGTTGGAGACTTAGATTTTATTAAGAAAGTAATGATATAGGAAAGTTTGTTAAGAACAAAAAAGATGATAGAAAATAAGAGCATGCCTCATATTAGGGTTTAATAGTATAACCACAAAGAAGAGATAGCAATAGAAAAGTAAGAAAAGAATATGAAGATGAACTATCCATGAATGTTCTAATTTTTGAGGGCAAAAATTTTTAAAGTGGGTAGAATATGACACCTGAGAATTTTTAGCACATAAAAAATGAAATAATTAAGGATTATGTTAAGTAAATTATGTACAAAATTTTGCGAGTTAAATTTTACGCTCAAAATTTTGTTGAATTTAAGGGATAATTTTGGTGTCATGAAGATTATTGTTTACATCCAATTTTTTACAAAAAATTCCATAAAGGTGAAAATGAGATTTTTTTAACATTAAAAATTATGCTATAGTCTTAAACAGGAAATGAATGAAATAAAAGTAAGCTAGAAAGCTTAATTATTGCAAAAGTTGTTACAACAAATTTTAAGACAAAGATAGAGTATAAGATATACGCAATTTGAAAATTATATAGTATGAGAAAATGCAGAGTAAGGATTACACTAATAAAGTTAAGCAATATAAGAATTATATTCATAAAGTTAAAAAATATAGGAATTATACTAAAAAAGTTAAGCAGTATAGAAATTATTTTACATAAAGTAATGCAGTATAGAAATTAGGCTGCGTAAAGCTAAGCAGTATAGGAACTACACTGTACAGATGACATGGAAGCTTATGGACCATGAAACACAGTGCAAAAAAGAATACTAGTAGTATAGGACATATACTTGCAGTAAAAGAAAAAATAATATCAATATAAATTTAGACCGTTCAAAAACTCATATAGGACCCAATTTTAATGCCATCTTTAAAATGGACAGAAGGCCACCTGACCCCCAAAATTTGCACCAGCTTTCGATAAAAAGGGAGCCAAAGAATTAGGCCTTCATCATTTCCACGCAAAAAGTCAAGAAAAGAAAGGAAAAGAAAAGAAAAGAAAGGAAAGGAAAAAAAAAAAAAAACTCTCCATTTTCTTCTCCAAAGAGAACCGATCACTCCTTCCCTTGATTTCCCTTCATATTTTTAAAAAACACAACCTCTAATCCACTCTAGAGACAAGTTCAAGTGTTGTGGAGAAAAGATTGGCAATCTTTAGAGGTAAATATTGAAGCTTTTCACTTAAGTGTTTTTAGTATTTTTGCTTGGGTTTTTAGTGAGATTTTTGTGGGTTTTGTCGTAAATAATGACAAGGAGGATGGGGAGACTTCTAAGCATCAAAGAAGAGGTGCAAAGCTTGGAAAATTTTGTGGTAAACCACTAAACCCTAGCTTTGATACTTTCATGAAATTAGTATATGTTTTGTAGCTAAATAGACTATGGCATGTAAAGGAACTATATGGCATGATTAGTTATGTTTCATGATGATGATAATGATGATAGAAAGTTAAGGATGTAGGGTTTTAGGTTAAAAATAAAAAAAAAATTGTTAAACTTTGTAAAAATATAAAGTTTAACTAGTTTTTAAGGAATAAAAATTTTAAGGGCCTTAAAGGCCAATTTATTCTCTAAACAAGGCATAGGATCTACAAAAATAGTAAGAGTGATAATTTTTATGAACAAAGTTTTGCAAAATTTCAAGAGGACTAAATTGCAAATATTTATTAATTAGCCGAAAGGCCCACTTACCGTTGGAATTTCAAAAAAAGTTAAAACATGAAAGTTTGTAAAACTCATTGAAATTGTTAAGGCAACAGGACACTTTAGACAAAATTCTATACGGTTTGTAAGTTATTAATTTTATAAGATTTTAAGCGTAAAATTTTGTAAAATCAAAAAATTATAAAATGCTTTGAATTTGATCAAGGAACTTTTGTAAGTTTTATTTCTCGTGAAAAACTTATTTTTTTTAGTGTAAAACAGTTGTTATTGATCCCGAGGGCAAAAATGTAAAGATTTTTGTGTTTCGGGTGAAAACCGTAAAGCTAGGTGAAATTGAATTTTCACAAAGAGAATATTGGTTCCCAGCATTACTGTGGATACTGAGTAACCATAGGTTTCAAGTTTAAAAGGATTAAGAGTTTTCATCAAATAAAAGATGAAGGAAAAACATTAAGGGCAAAAATAACAAGATTTTTGCATTATAGGCCAAAACCATAAAACCAATATAATGAATATTTTCACTGTGTAAATATGATTTCCAACACAATTATGCTCAGCAAGTAATTTATGTTTGAAAGCCCAAATGAAATTGAGAATTTCTTAAGGAAAGTATAATAAGGGCAAAACGTCAATGTTTTCAAGTTACGGATCAAAGCCGCAAAATTTTGATGAACTAGATGTTCAGGAAAAGGAAACCAATGTTTGGTTTTTTAGTAATGTTACAAGTTACAAAGAAATATAAGTATTGTTTTAAAACAGATTTTGAAAGTTTTCTAAGACCCGTCAAGGACAAAATGGTCATTTTTCATAAAGGCCAAAATGGACCTAAAACGCCCAATATCAGAAAACGGCCCTTAGCAAGAATTTTTTCATAACACGCAAGTAATAAAGTAGTAAGTTAAGCAAGAAGTTTAATAAAGCTACAAAGTTGACGAAAAACCTGTTAAGGCTAAAATCGTCATTTTTAATAAAACCACTAAACAATAGCCGAACACTCCGAATTAAAAAAATGCTTCTAGATGGAAACTGTTCCAGAAATACGTTAAGTAAAAAAAATGTTGAGTAAGATGGGAAATCTAACTAAGAATGTCTAAGTTGAGTAAAAAGAAAGGTAACTCGGTTACAAATTTAAATAAAGAAAGAGGTAAACCAATGGGTTACAAAGTTAAATAAAGAGAGAGGTAAACCGTGTTGGAAAAATAGTACGCAGTGAAATTTTAAAATTTTATATCAGAGTATTTTTCAAAACAGAAGCTCGACATGCTATATGCATAAATTAATCAGATTTTACTAACCTTTGAATGCCGAAGAACTCCTGTAATCCATGAAGAGAAGTAACGTTGAGCCTCAACCAACTGGTCTTCTTTGCTATTCTCTATCCATGATCGGAGTGAGTGTGGGCTCACACGTACAGCTCTTCCACAAGGTGATTCTCCCTCCAACCAATTGAGAGAACCCAAAGCTAGTGTTCGTGATTTGTGAACAAGAGCTCTCATGGAGTTTCAGATTCTCACCAGCAGAGTATCACTCTTAATCTCTCAATTGATCTGAATAACTCATGAGACTCACTCCCTATTTATAAAGGTTCGGTCTAGGTTCATTCCTTATCAGATAAGGTCTCAAAAATTTGAATCAGAATCAAATTCAGATCAATATCGAATGAAATCTGTGTAAAAACGCGTGATTTTTATTTCGTGCATAGGCAAGCCGAACTTTCTCATAGGCAGGCCGAACTTTCTCATAGGCAGGCCGAACATGCCCCATCGGCAGGCCAAACTTTAAGATCGGCATACCGAACTGTCGAAAAATCTCAGCGAATCTTTTATTTTTCACCCGAGATTTTATAAGATAAAGTCCCAGTTTCAATTCAAATAACCCAATAAAGAAGTTATCTAATTAAAACAACTTTATCTAGATAATCTCTAGGAAAATAAATAGGTTCCTAATAATTCTACAAATTTATCTTAATATAATTTATTCAAAATTAAATCAACTGATAAACAAACAAAAATTATCTGATCCCAATAATTCAACAAGTTTAATCTTGAATTAATTTTGTCACAAAATTAATTCAACCGATAAACAGACATGAATTATTTGATTCTTTCAAATTTCAACCAATCTAATAAATCTGACATAAGTCACCAATAATTAGAAAAGCACGCTGTATCATTACAGGATTTTGTGAGCTAGCAAAGGGGACCAAATGGACCTATATAGTTCAAGCTCCTGATAATTATGAAACCTAATATCCTAGATATATATTTCATAATTATCAACTCCAACGCTACTCTACTAAAAGCTTGGAGCTGCACTCTTGAACTCTATAGAATTTTGAAGCCTGTATAGCTAAGTCTCCATGATATATCATAGTGTATCATATCTCCATAAGATTATCCATAATCGGCTTAAGGACAAGTTCTGTCTTACCTTCCTAATTATTTTTATCTTACGTTCTATTATCTCACCATCGAAAAACTAACCATCCATAGACAGTATACCATTTGGTTACACCTATGTATCCAAATGGTTGAGTGCTCCAGTTTTTCAATTATAGGATAACGCATATGAGAGGATATCACTACTCCTAAAGAGGAGCTATGGATTCTATATCTATGAATAACAGGTCTACGTCATCAAGAGTTATCCCTCCAACGTACTGGCATGCATACCACTATTAAGATGTAGGTGTCACCCTTTGGCACATCAAAAGACACAAGTCAAGACAACGGGCCCACTATTCATCGTAGGATTAAAATACAATACAAATGATTGCCTAAAGTGAATCAATTTGCCAAGACAGAATTATTAATCCAAATCAATTCACTTTATGTCCCCATCCAACACATCGTCACCTATGACAACGTGCCAATATTTCTATTCACAGAGTCCACCTCCGATGGTCAAGACAAACCATCTCCCAATAAGGATATAGACAACATAACAATCTTTACATGAATAAAGTGCCCAACTTTATTCCCTCAATTGCGGATCTTATGATTTAGACTGTGACCTTAAGAATCGTGTCTTCCGTATAATCTGTCCATCATATGCCCAATTCTTAAAGGTTTAGACCGACTATCTCAGACTATTGTTTGCTTATCATACATTCAACAAATATGAACGTAAAGAGGATAAGATTTGGTATAAATAAATTATTTACTGATAAAAATGTTTCTAAAAACTTATTACATTTTTACTCCTTAGGGCATACATGTCTAACAAACCGATGGAATACAAAGTAAAGGAAAAGAAAACCAGTAAGGAATGAACATTTAATGATTGAGTTCTATTATAAATCAAGTAGATTGATAATAAGAAAAGTTAGCTAATAAATCAAGTATCATTTGATCAGGACACACAAAAGCTGACTAAAGAAAGGAAAAAGAATGAAACAAGAACATTGAGCTATAAATAAGTAAGTTTCGAACCTTACTTAAAGCATGAAGAAAATGAATTTTCAAATGCTTTAAAAATGTTCTATGTTTGCATTTGTTATGCAATAAGTTTTAAAGATTAAATAAAAGTTTGCAATGTATTTGCAGTAATTATGTTTAAAGTATCTTTGCATTTGATATGCATAATATTTTAAAGATCAAGTAATGTTTTACAAATGGTTGGACAATGTTATATGTTTGCATGTGTAATGCATAATATTTTAAAGTTTAAGTTATGATTTGCAACGTGTTTGCTTATGATATGTTACATTTGATATGCTCACTAAAGTTAAAAGGAAGGTAAAGCAAAGATGATAATTAAGTATCGTACCAACCTCCTTGATGTGAGGTATATAAGTTATATTAATGTTATGAACTCAATGTTCGATGGTCTTAAGTTTTTCATTAGGGAAGCCTTGTGTTTATAATCTCATGATTGATGATATTGGTACAAAGGCTCAAGTTCACAAGTTAAGAAAGTTAAGTCTGATGAAAAGAAGATAAAGTAAGTAATGAATGATAATAAGATGCTCATAATTGAAAGTTCATAATCGAGCATAATTGGAATCATGCATGGTGTAATTGCTGGTATTCTTTTTACGATATGTTTACGTGATATATTATGAGAACATTCTAAGAAATGTTTTACAACAAATGTCTACGAAAAACGTTTTATGAAAAATGTTTACAAGAAATATTTATGAAGAACGTTTTATGAAAAACATTTAAGAAATATTTTATAAGAAGCATTTATGAGAAACATTTTATGAATAAGATTTTTAAGAAAAAGTTTTATGAAAGAAGTTTACAATGATTTGTGAGATTATTTTTGAACTTACTAAGTGTAAGCTCATTTCAAGCTCCTTTATGTTGTAAATAGTCCTACGGGAGACCAGTATGACTAGTTGAAGAGCTCGGTGCTGTGGAAGACAAATGTGAAAATTAGGTATGGATACCACTACAAGAAGTCTTCTGCTGGTAAAAAAAAATTTCCACTATTCAATATAGTGATTTCAAAGTTTTAAGAAAGTCAATATATAAGGAAATGTTTTATAAGACATATTTAAGAAAACATTTTAAAAGATATATTTACAAAATGTTCTAAACAATTATAAAGTTAAGCTTTACGTTATGTTTTAGTTTACACTGCAACAGATGCTCCAACAAATTCAAGTATGTTTAAAAGTATCTTAAAAGAAAAAAAATTATTTGGTGTTTTCTTACTTAAAAGTAAGATTAATGTTTAAGATATGATGTTTAAGAAAGATGAGTGACAGCCTAAAAAAATGAGGCATTACACCCAAGACCCATATGAATTGACATCCTTATAGATCTTCCAGATAGAAAGCTCAGCCACATGGAGTGAAAGGCCTAGTACCAATACACTAGATACATCAAAACTTACAAAGGAAAAACACAAAAAGAAGAGTCTTTGAGATGAGCAATTAGAGCTTCTGGGTGAATATGAACTGAATGCCATGAACTTGAGTCTAAGTCATGAGTCCATTCACAAATAAAGGCGATTCACTCTCCTTTGGTCGTTTCAATATGTCCGCATTATTGTGCGACTTTGCAAGAGGAAATCTTTACTCTTGTGATCTCTTTAGTCTTTGTCTATATTATTGTACCACTTTGTAAAAGGAGATTCCCATTCTGCTAGTCTTTTTATTCTTTGTCTGTATTGTTGTACCACTTCTAAAAGGAGATTGCCACTCCTTTGGTTAGTTGCACCTAATAGGTCTATATAAGAGGCGTCATCCCCTTTGTAAGATCATCGAAGATAAAATACAAATAAAATCCTTTTTTGTTTTGATAAAATTGTTTTCCTTCTAAAACACATTCATGAGAATCTCAAGTATTTAGGTAGTATATAGAGAAAGACCTACAACCATGATTGATCTTAAAAAACTTTCCTGACTGGAATCGGTTGGTAATGAAATAGAAAATAGCAGGTATTAATCTCTAAGATCATAAAGTACTTGCCTAGGCCAGGAGGTTTGTTTAAGGCTTGCCATAGTCACTGAGGTTATAATCTTCTACTCTTTGATACCAGAAAGGGTCCCTAGCATAGATTATCTAAGACATTCATGTTTCAAATGCAAATAAATTAGAGAAGTTTTTTTTTCCTTTCTTGTTCATTCTTTTCTCTGCTCGTTTATAGCACGGCAAGACTAATGCTACGGGATCTTTTGGTGGAGAAGGCTTGAAATCCTTCTCTTATCCTATAAGCAGGATTAATGTGTTGTGAAGAATCTTCGATGGGAAGTATTTGACAATATAGTCAAACTTTCCCAAAGGTTGGCCAAGGAGACCAACTTCTTTGTGCCCCCTTCTAACCTCTCTTTAAGCTTTTGTCTAGAGCTTTTTTTGTGAAACTTTGGAGCATCATCCTTAGTTTGTCAGCATTTTGGGTAGCTACAGACATCCCAATAACAGTGCCCCATGGTGGATTTGAAGGGACAATTTAGATTTCCTTTGAAATCAAAGGATTAGACTTTTGCTGCTAATGGAATGATAAAGGACATCGTATACTAGATGGTGAGGCAGTTGGAAGCCAATTCTTTTTTTCTCAAAGGTGATCTTTACATGTCCATCCTTTTGAGTTTGAAAAGAGGGTTTTGTTGACTAAGCTGCAACTTAGGGTTGGTAGAGCTTTCCATAATTAGTGATCCAAGAGCTAGGCAGGAGTTTCTTTAAGTCTTTGGTTACAATTTGCCTAGGAATATAAGTGCATAACTTGTTGTGAATTCACAAAGATCATTAAAGATTCTGCAGTTGTTGGAAGTGCCAAGTGTAAAGCATGGTCCTGGATTTCGTATGCCATCTACTAGTATAAAGTTGCTCCGATGGAGTTTGGATCTTGTTTGACCCTAACTATCTAGAGTTGGACTATCAAGGCATCCAGCAAGTGGTTGTCTCGGTAAGACATATTGAAATTTGGATAGAGGGTGGTGAGAAAAGTCTTAGCATTGATTGTATTTCAATAGTAGCTATATAAGCATGCTGATATTTCCTCATTCTACAGTCCAAAATAACAATTCTGGCACTAATAGGGAGACCTTTTCATCTATGATATGTCAAGGCTAAATGTATGCCTTTAAATTGAATGTCTGTGAACCCATGAGCTAACCATTGTTGTGGAAACTTAAGAGGGATATTGAGGGTAACAAATTGTTCCAATTAAGAAGTTGAAAGTTAACAATAGTCAAACTTAGTAGACTACACATACTCATTTGGACTTTTAGGGGATTGCTTGATGAAGGAATTAATAGAGCAGGTAAATGGATTTGATGGTTTAGCAAAGACATGAAATGGGTTAATGAGAGGAAGATTTAAGGTAATTTTGTTTTCATTTGGAATATAGGAGATTTCAATTAAATAGTCTAGCTTATCAGAAGTACATCGTCAGGTTGAAGGTGAAGGTTTTAAAGCCATTGGGATTGTAAAGACATGAAGATTAGAAGATGAAAAGCAACTAGATGTATTTTTTGTAGGGGTTGAAGCTAATGTTTATTAGTTAAAGAATCCTTGTGTAGTAGATATAGAATATATTGAAAGGATCTTAAGAGTCTAACTGGCTTTGATACCAAAAAGGGTCTTTAGCATAGATTGATAATTCCTGGTTAAAATAAAAGATTATATCCTCAATGACTATGGCAAGCTTTGGATGGCCTTCCTAGGCGAGCACTTTATGATCTTAGAGACTAATGCTTACTATTTTCTATTTCATTACTAACCTATACTAGTGAGCAAAGTATTTCAGGATCAATCATAGGTGTAGATCCTTCTCTATACACCTACCTAACTACTTAAGATTCTCAAGAAAGTGTTTTAAAAGGAATACATTTTTCTAAAAACTAAAAAGATTTTATTTTTTGTTTTTTCTTTGATGATCTTCCAAAGGGGTTGAGGCCTCTTATATACATCTCTTAGGTGTAACTGACCAAAGGAGAGGAAATCTTCTTTTTACAAAGCGGTACAATAATACAAACAAAGACTAAAAAGACCAAAGAAATAAGAATCTCCTTTTACAAAGTGGTACAACAATATAGACAAGGACTAAAAAGACCAAAGGAGAGGGAATCTCCTTTATTTATGAATAGGCTTGTGACTCTAGCTCAAGTTCATGGCATTTAGTTCATATTCATCCAAAAACTCTAGTTGTTCATCCCAAAGACTCTTGTTTTGTGTGTTTTTTCTTTGTAGGTTTTCATGTGACTAGCATGCTAGTACTGGGCCTTTCACTCCATATGGCCTGGCTTTCTATCTACAAGAAGGCTAAGAATGTCAATTCATATGGGTCCTAGGAATCTTAGAATAGTGAGCTATTCATGCTGATGTTGCATTTTTGGGTAGATAGATAATCATCTTTCCTTCAATAGAATCTTGTTGTACATGATAATACTCCAAATCCTTTTGGATTTGTTGTGAGTAATCTGGAGGGAATTGTTCCCATGGTACATCTTCTCTTGCAATTGGCCATATTTCGTGAGAGATTTTTTTATTTTTGACAAAGAACACCTTTTGCAATTCTCTGTAGATTGGGTTTCCTAAGTGTCGGTAAGATGCTCACTAGAACTATATACCTCAATGACTAGGCGTTAGTGACAGAGACGATCATATTTACAAAATATAGAGGAGAGGAAGATTGTATAACATTCTATTGGGTGAGTAATACTATCTTCTGAGCACTTTGGATAGACAAAAAGCAAATGGTATAGTCCCCCGAGCCTTTTGCCACTTACTAGTTAGGATATTATCCTAGTTGGACAAAGATCCAAACCATGTTAGTATGTCTATTTGTGTTTGGTAGGCAATACAAAAATCTTTTCTCTAAAGAAAACTGTGAATTGTTATCCTAAGAGCAATTGTCTGGGCTTCTATGGTAATGGTGTAAATGTTTGCCAAATACTAGTAGAAATGGGCTAGCTGTATTGGCATGAACAAGATGTCTTTGAGTGGAAGTAACTTTGAGAAGGGGTAAGTAGGGAGGATCACTAGATCATGAAGGATTGGTTCTCCCATATTTTTAAAAAGGGTGGATTGGAGGATCAAGACTTTGCCTATGGCCTTTACTTTTGGATTTTTGCTATTTATTATGTTAAGAGCATCTTTTGGGTAGTACATTGAAAAGGTTGTTGTAAGGCAGTTATGTAAATGAGGGGGATGGTCTTTGATGGTATCCTTTAGTTGATATTTATAGTAGTTTGAGGTCTGAAAATAGGCCTGCGACTAGGTTTTGCTTACCCTTAACGTGGTTTAATTTAATGAATATTGCATAAACCAAGCAACTAATTGGAAAAGCTAGGCAATAATGACCTTATTTCTTTTGTATATGTTCATTATTTTTGAGATTTTAAAGTTACTTTCAACCAAGAAATAATGTCCAATCAGTTGGAATTCAAATTTGGTGATTCCTATCCTGACTGCTAATAACTCTTGCAAGTGGAGTGGAAATGGAGTTGACAATCTTCAAAGCTATTGATCTTATATCTTTACATCTTTCTTTTCCTTTTTTTGTCTTCTTCCAATAATACTACTCCTTAATATTTGTCACTTGTATCAGTCTATAGTATTCTTTTTCCCTCAAAGGGAATCTACAAAGGTTGTAGGTTCTATATGACCTTTTTTAGTCTTTTGATAGCTACTATTTATTCTTGTGACCAAGCCGGTGGATTTCCTCACTATCTTACTTAAAAAACTAGTATACTTTGAGAGATCTTGTACAAAATCCTTAAATAATTGACTATTCCCAAAAACGGTTAAATTTGGGTTTTTGGTAGGATTTTATCTGGGAAGTTTTGAAGCTCTTAGGCAATACATGATTAGGCTTCATATTGATTATTATATAGCGTTAAGGGTAAACAAAAACCCAATAATCCGACAAATCTGTTTTAACCTATCCAATGAAATCAGAAATAATCTAAATCCAACAAATTCGAATAAGAAATTCCTTAACCCACCCAATTTGATTTTTCATTGGATTGGTTTAGGTGGAGTTTTTAATAATTCGAGATAATTCAAACCCACCCAATATAAAATATATATATATATATAATATTTATAATAAATATTGAAATTTTGATATAATTTTATACTAAAAAAACTTTATTTATAGTAACATAATTTATAAAGACTTCTTTTCTTTGATTCCAGACTTCTAATTTTTTGCTTTGTACTTTCTAGTACATACTACATATTATACTACATAATGCCTTAGAAAAAGACTTCACCACTTTCCACTCTAATATGCACACCTTGTTTGCATTTCTTTGCAACCCTACCTATCTATTTCTTCACTTTAAAATCCCAAAAAAAAAACCTCTCTTTCTTGTTTCATTCATTTGAGAGGAGATGCTTATAGTTGGAAATTGGAAATTGTGCAATATGTTGGTTGTAATTGATGTTTATTAACTAAAAAGATATAATTTTTTTTTTAGTTTTTATTTTGTTTTGTTTGTTAGGCATGAATTATGTATTTGAGTTTTGTTAGACATCAAATATGTGATGAATTTTAGTTTTTTTCTTTACATATTTCTTATTTTAGTATACTATTAGTTTTATTTTTTTAGCCTTCATTAAAATGCTCAATCCAATCAATTCGCCCTATCCACCTGAACTTTAATTGGATGGGGTGCTTTTAAAATTTAGGACCATTAAGTGGATGAGATTAAAAATCAACCTACTCAAACTTTGATTGTGTGGGTTGAAAAATCCTTAAAATCCACTTAAATTCACTCGATGTTCACCTCTATGTAGCTTTATATCCAAGAATTCTATTTTGGACCATTCCACAATCATCTTTCTTTAAGATAGCATGAACTTATACAATTACTTAGCAAATTGGGCTAGGAGTTTATTATGGGCTTTTTCTGTTGGAGAGAATAGTAGGATATCATCTATATAGGCTAAGACATTTTGTAGGATTAGGCTATATATTTTTGTCACAGCCTTTTAGAAAATAGAATAAATTGTTTTAAGAATGGCATAACAATCCATTAGAAAAGTTAGTTTAGGATACAAACGAATGTTTTTTGTCTATCTCTGGTTTAATCCCAAGTTGCCAAAAACCTGCTTTGAAATTGAATGTTAAAGAGATCTTTGCTTGGGAGAGGCTAAAAGATAAGGAATTTTTGTTTGGCAATAAGAACTTATCATCGACCAAAAATGGTTTAAAGGCCAATAATTGATAACTAGTCTTTGTTTTCTTCTGGCCTGTTTAGATCTTCTATTAAAGTAGAAAGCATGGCATGCCTATGTAGAAGTAGTTGGCTTGATAAAAAAAACCTTGGCTCTTCATATCTTCTCATTCTTTTATGGCCTATTGCTGGTGTTTTGGTATTATTCCTTGATGACTAGCCTTTCTGGGATTGATATCTTCATTTTTCTCGAAGGGCAAGGAGATGAAGAAGTCTTCATTCTTCCTTAAGGGGTGGGAATACTTTATTAAAAATTTAGACTGCGAGTCTGCACAAAACTTCACAATCAGTTTTTGTCTTCCTTGGTGAAATAGCTCTCTTGCACCATGAAATAATTTGGAATTGGTTCCTATGCAACAAAATGTTGTTTATAAGCCAATCCTTTTAGTGTAATCCTTAAACCCTTCTTTTTCGTGTAAAAATCAATTACCTAATAATCAAATCCTTTTATGGTAATTTTAAACCAATAACTTGGTGCACCACAAAGCATTCTGGGAGGAATTTGAGCTTTATTGGTTTGCTAATTAATTCTTGTGCAGAAAATGCAGTTATTAGCATCATGGAAATATTACTTTTTTTATCCAATATCCTAGTGGCAGAATATCTGAATTCATCATCATGTAAGAGGCTCTAGTATCAAAGAATACTGCTATTTTGATCGGCATTGAGTACTTTGTGGGAATTACTTGCCTCTTTATAACTGAGACATGTTGTATGGTGTTGATTACAGTCATCTCATTGATTCTTCTTCTTCAACAAGGTCAAAATTGGAGATTAGTTGTAGTGTACGCAATGTGACAACATTAATTTCATCCATAGAAAAGATAAACTCAAGATCATTGTCTGAGAGTGAAATACAAGTAGCTTCTTGAATATAGGAAATCATTTTGGCCTTTTTGCCTTCAGGACATTTTTCGCAAAATGAACTTTCTTTTTACATATATAGCACCTATTTGACTTCTTCGAAATCTTTTCTTTTTTTGTAAGATCCCGAGTCGTTAAAGCCATTGGGATAGTAGAGACATAAAGATTAGAAGGTGAAGGGGAGCTAGATGTATTTTCTACAAGGGTTAAAGCCATGTTTATGTTTGAGAATTCTTGTGTAGTAGATAGGGAATGTATCGAAAAGATCTCTAGAGTCAAACTGGCTCTTATATCAAAAAGGGTCCTTAGCACAGATTGATAATTCCTAGTTAAAATAGAAGGTTATAACCTCAGTGACCATAGAAAGCCCTGGACTATATATATCTCATCGATGCATTTTCAACGGTTGCGTCTTTAATGATTATTGTTATTGTAACACATGAGAATTTTTATTGCATTATATATGCAATAATTAAGGATTATATTAAGTAATTTATGTACGAATTCTATGAGATAAATTTTATTCTTAAAATTTTATTAAGAGTTTAAGGAGTAATTTTACGTCACAAAGATTATTGATTAAATCTAATTTTTATGACAAATTTAATAAGAATAAATATGAATTTTTTAAGATTAAAAATCATACTATAGTCTTAAGTAAAGTATTAATTAAATGAAGATAAGAGTTAGTTGATGAGTGAGGAAAATAAGCTAGAAAGCTTAATTATTGTAGAATACGTTGTAACAAATTTTAAGATAGAAATACAGTTTAAGAAAAACTGTACGAAAAATATGAGAATTATATAGTATAAAAATCAAGCAGTATGCAGTATTAGAATAGTACAGTATAAGCATTATACTAATAAAGTTAAGCACTGTGAAAATTATGCTGCATAAGGCTAAGCAGTATGAGAAATGTATTGTATGGAGGATATGGATGAGTATAAAATACTGTGTAAACTTATCACTGTATAGAAAATATACCAACAATATAGAAAATAGAAAATGTAATACAAATTTGGACTGTTATAAAGCATATGGGGCCCACCAAAGTGCCACCAAAGGATGAAAAAGTAGCCATATCCTCCCCCTTGTAGTGCCGGTTTTGAGTTTGTGGAGGAGGTAAGTCTTTTTTTATTTTTCAATTTAGCTATTAAACTAAGCTATTTTTACAATTAAAGCCTTAAGTGATAAGCTTAAGCAAAAAATCTCCATTATTTTGCATGGACCATGATGAAAAGCTCGCTCATTTTCTATCCTCCTAAACTAAGCATAGCTCTCCAAGTTCCTCTCGATATTTTTTAAAAAAAATTCAACCTCTAATTAAGCTTTAAATCAAGTTTTTGTGTTGGTGATCAAGATTAGCCACTTGTGAAGGTGAAAATCCAAACTTTTTCTTATGGATTTAAGTGGTTTTTGTGAATTTCTAGATGGATTTTGATAGCTTTTTTTTTTTTCTATATATTATGTCAAGGAGGAATAGCAAAGTTTTAAGTATTAAAAAGAGGGAACAAAACTATCGGAATCACTTGGGTAAAATCTAATCCGTAACCTTAATTTGGTTTATGCATATTAAGTGGCTGATGCATAATTTTGTATATGAAAGGACTATGGCACTAAAAAGAATTTATGGCATGATTAGATTATATATTATGTGGATCGTTATGTGATTGGCTAGTTTAAAAACAAAGGTTTTGAGCAAAAATAAGAAAGTATGACAAAACTTTGTCATAACACAAAGTTTAAGCATTTTTAAGTATTTTAAGTGTTTGATTAAATGATCTTGGCCATGGTATGTTAAAAAAAAATGTTATGGCATGATTATTTTGAATATTAAGCATTTGATAATATGTTTAAAAAGGTTAAAATAAGATTAACTCATAAAGAAACAAGTTAGAGAATGATTATGATGTAAAAATATGTTTAAGGGTAATTTTGAAAGATTCTATGTGTATGAGGCACTTAGATGCCAAATTGTTTTTTGAGTTCAATATAAGATTTATTGGAAAATATCAAGACAGAAAACTTTTGTAAAGAAATCCTACTCGAATTCTAATCAAAACAAGCTAAAAAATGTTGATTGGTTCTGTTTGTCGTAAAACTCTATGACAATGAATAATTTTAGAGAAAAATTAAAATATAAAAGTTATAGATCTCGTTAAAATTGACAAAGGACTTGAGTAGTTTATAAAAATTCCACACGGATTTTAAGTTGTGAGTTTTACGAGATTTAGAGCATGAAATTTTGAAACGAAGAAAATGTTTTGAAATTGGTTATGTTTGATCAAGAAGCTTTAGTAAGTTTTAATCCTTGTAAAAAAAAATATACGTTTTGGTGTAAAATAGTTATTTTTGGATTAGAAAGCAAAAAGTCAAGAATTTGTGTTTCGAGTCAAAACTATAAAACTATGTGGAATGGAAGTTTTCATTATGAAAAGATGGCTTTTGATACAGTTATGGGCAGCAAGTAACCTTATGTTTTGGAGCCCAAAATAATTTGAAAATTTTCTAAGAAAAACACACTAAGGACGAAATCATCTAGATTTTCATATTATGACTAAAAACCATAAGTTTTGCTAAAATAATTTTTTCTCAAAAATAAAACCAATGTTTTCTTTTCTATAACATCATGAGTAGCAAAAACATGTAAGTTTTGCTCAAAACAAGTTCTGAAAGCATTTTAAAACCTGTCAAGAGTAAAATGGTCATTTTTTTTGTGAGAACGACCCAAACGAACCTCGAAATGACCGATTTAGGAAAACACACTTTATCAGGAATTTTTTTGTAACATATTAGTGTCGAGATGGTAACGTAAAACAAGACGTTTAGCAAAGTTACAAGACTTGCAAAAACTCATTAAGGATAAAATTGTCATTTTTTATCCAAGTCCTCCGAATTAGCAAAACGCCCGTAGACGGAAAATGTTTCATATCATGTTAGGTAATAAAACCATCAAGTAAGACGTAAAATTCAACTGTGGAACGTTCATGTTAAACAGTATAGGAATAAACCTATAGTGTGAATTTAGATAATTGTTAATAGTCGGAGTCATTTGAACAGAACACACTACTGACTAATAAAATGAAAAGGGATAAAATGGAAACACTAGAGCAATGCTCAAGTAAATCTTAAATCTTACCTATGGCATGAAAAAAATGACTTTTGAATGTTTTAAATATGCTTAAAATACGTTTGCACTCTTTATGTATAACGTTTTAAAGACTATGTCATGATTTGCAATATGTTTGCATTTGTTATGTTTATAGCTTTAGACATTAAATTATATCATACAATATGTTCACTAAGATTATAAGATCGGTAATCTAACTCTTAAGTTAAGATAAATAAGTATCGTACTAGCCTTATTAATGTGAGATTTATAAGTTATATTAAAGTTACGACCTTATTACTCACTGCTCGATGGTCTTAAGTCTTCCATAAAGGAAGCATCATTTTATGATAAAATTACGATCTTGTGATTGAAAATATTGTTGTGAACACTTAAGCTTACAAGTTCAAGTAATTATGAATGATAATAAGAAGTTCATAATTGAGTATAAGTAGAAACATGCATTATGATGTTGCTTGAATTCCTTTTAAGAAATGATTTTTATGAGAAACCTTTATGAAAAATATTTTGCAAGAAAGGTTTTAAGAGAAAAGTTTAATGATGGATGTTTCAATGTTTTTTAAGATATATTTGAACTTATTAAGCAAAAACTCATTACGAGTTCCTTCATGCCATAGGTAGTTTTACAGGAGACTAGTATATCTTGTCGATGAACTATGTAGTGGTGAGATAGATGAGAAGGTCGGACTATGGATACTACTACATAAGTTTTCCGTTGTGCTAAGAAAAGTTTTTGCTATTTTGAAAAGATATTTTAAAATGTTTTATGATAGTAAATATTTACCAAACAAGTATTATAAAAAGTTTTATCAGTTTATATTACAACGGAAGACGCAACAGTTTTATGTATGTTTTTAAGAATGTTGGTAAAAATTTACCGGGTATTTTTCTTACTAGTAAGTAAGATTAATGTTAACAAATTACATTTAACCAAGTTAAGCAACAACTCGAAAAGCTGGATCGTTACAATTATAATAGACATTTAATATAAATCTAACCGGTATAACAAAATAGATAATTGACCAAAACTATTTAGAGAATAAATAAGCATTTAATTTAAGAATTTTCTTAACTATGATTTGGGTGGATAAGTTGTTTGTGACCTACTAACATGACTTTTTATTTACAAAATAATAATAAAAAATGTAGATTAAAGATTTTTTTGTCAATCCGTGATTGTTTTTCCACTCTCGAAGAAAAGGAAAATGAAGAAGACGTAGGAGGAGAACAAAGGTATTCAACGACAACTTCCCCACTAATGATACCATGGCATTTGAAATTGAAAACCTTTGACAGCTTTTATTTGTAACGGCTTAACTCCTAGCGAATTGATTGTTGTTTTTTTTTTTTTTCCTTGTTTTTTCCTTTTTTATAAATGGTTTTGATTAGATCAATTTTTTCGGTTGCAGTAGTCATATTTCCAGAAAAGAAAAGAAAAAAAAAATTACTTTGTTAACAACAACAGAAGGTAAAGCGTTAACTTTTTTTCCGTAAAGAGACTTTGTAATTAGATTTCGTTATAAAAGTGTTGAATTTAGGACTCACTTTTTTTATTTTAACATTTTGAAGAATGATAAGGTTTGAAGTTAATTAATGTAAGATATTTTAGGTCGCTATTTATATGATATTGGCTAATCTATTAGGGTGATAAATACAAAAGAATTGAATAAGACGTGGCTGTGTTTTTAATAGGTCTTATGATAATGTTATTAAAGGATAAAATTATTAAAAATAAGAGAATAAAAAAATTAATTAACTATTATTGGAAATAGCAGATTGTACAAACATCATATCAATAAATTAAAAATTTAATATAATTAGTACTATCTAATTATATTAGTAACTAGTGGAGACGAAACTATCAAGACCTCGGGTGTGTATATGTCAAGCAGAAATTAATCTATACCCTTCTGATTCCCAAACCCAAAGATGAAGGCATATGCTTTAGTTATATATATCTTCAAGTTGAGGTTAGATTGAACTCCAGTTTGATGACTAATCAATCAAGAACTTGTGAGCTTCACAATCAAAATTTTCTTCTATGACTTAGAAAGTGGAGGATCTAAATTCCATATATAAAGGGAAGTTATGTATAAATTTACGGATATTTTGTACTTCATATCACAATTTTGATATAACAGATATATGCCTAATTTGTCAATAAATTTCATGTCTATCAAGATTTATTTGATGTTTATTTTTACATTAACGATAAGAAAGGCAACAGTTGAACCCAATGGGCCTCCTAGTCCTGCTTCTTATAATGATGTGTTATATTATGCAGCATTGCCAAGTGTTTTGAGTGGACTGAAAGAGAGCTGACAGGATAAGGTCACCTTGTCTCAAACGTTGTTTTGTAAATGTCACAGATTGCATTCCGTTATATCTCAACATAAACAAATTTTCCATAAAGAATAAAATTTTTTACAAAAAAATAATACAACAGTATACCAATGCTTCTTACATCGGCAAAAATCTGCCAATATATATTTTTCACGCATAAACATATGGTGCTGTATTTTTTTTTTTTTTTATATTCATGTAAAAGAGATTGATGTACATGTCACGTATGCGAAGTTGGATTAAGCCGATTATGAACAGTTTCATAGGCTAATTTATTGATTTTCCAGTTTGTTTTTGCTTCGTTGCAATTATGAGGGGGAACATGAGTTTTGAAGCTGCTTTTTTTTTTTTTTTGGGAAGGGGGTGGTTGAATATAATAAACGTAATTTAATCTTTTAATTTGGTTTATTTTTGGTGAGTTTCAATGTAGGAGCATTCTTATGATATGAATATAGATGTAACAATTATTGGTGAAAATGTATTCACCATTGTCTTATAATTTAACCGGCAAACATTGAGTCCAAAATTTTAAAAAAATTTAACTAAAGAACTAAATTTTAAATGTGAAACGGATTTAAGGGATTAAGATGGGATAGTTTTCACTACAAGGACCAATTCTGGAAAGAAAATAAACTTCAATTTAACTTCAAAAAAAATGAAAAAGATAGTACAACTAACCTTGAAGATAAGCACTTCTACTTCCCGACCATCCAGCTCGGCTTTCACAAGAAGTGCTTCTTCTCTGGCACTCTGGCTATACAATTCCAACATTAAAATATCCTCATTGTGCCCATATTCCTCTTCTTCCTCTTCTTCATATCTAAATCTTCTTCTAGCATTACAAAGGCCTCTTTTTACTTTGCCCAAACTTATAGCTAATTGAGAACTAGAAAAGCACAAACTGGCTAATAATCTGGTTGGATTAATTAAGGCAACTGGTGTTGTAGAGGGCCTCATAATATTCAAGAAAGGCTGTTGTTGCAGTGAATTAGTGAGGGTGACCCAGTTTCCGAAGTGATGAATCAATCAACATTGATAACGGACCTGAAAGCCACGAGTGATATGCCCTCAGAGACTTGAGAGTGCCCTTTCTTGCAAAGCATGTTTTTATTTTTATTTTTATTTTTTTGAGGATTTATTGCAGAAACTTTTTGAGCAGTAATGATTTTTTAAAGGATAAGGTGCCACCTCTGTTTGGGTGTACTCAGTTGGAGCTATCAGTAGAAATTGTGAGAGATCCTTGTCTTGGAGGAAGTAGAAGGTCCAAATTTCTGAATGATATAAATGATTAATTAGCTAATATCCCCTTTTGTGAAAATAAGAGAGATACGCATCAAAACTAATTATGTTAACATAGATTTAGATTTGTTGTCTTATTTTCTTGTTCATTTAATTGTCTCTTCTAATTAAATTTTGACATCTAAATGAATTGTTTAATTGCTTTTAATATTTAAGTTCTATTTTTGTGTTCGTGTTGTTAAGTTTAAATGATGCATCGACTAAATAATAAGAAGTTAACGAATAGGACAAAAAAAAAAAGAAATGACAGATCTTAATTCTGTCAACAACCCATAGATGTAGCAAAAAAAAAAAATTACAGAGACATTACGTCTGTTCAATGACCAAACTTTGACTTGTTAATTTTTTTAAATGCCAAAGTTGTCCCCTTATGCATAAAAAACGTTTTTAGTTATAGTATAGCAGTAAAACCACACCCGATTCTACTTAAAAATGAAAAGTTTGAATTCCCTACCCTCAAGTTCAAAAAAAAAATGTTTTTGACCTTATTGTGCATCCAAAAATGAGTTTAAATAATTTTCACACATTTTTAACTATAAATTTCACTCTCATAGAAAGATTTTTTTCTCTTGATTTTTTCTCTCCAAATTTTCAAGAAAATAAAATGTGTTTTTTTTCCTTTATAAATTTTGACTATCTTAAAACTAATATATCCTACTGAATTAGACAATTTCATTTTAATATTCTTTTTTTTTTTGTAAAAGATTAGTAAACACAAAATTATTAACTCAATTAAAAAATAGGTTTTTAATAATAAAAGGTTATGAACTCAAATAAGAAAATAGATATAAGTATTATAAATGCAAAAATGTCAAAATTTCTAAAATAAAAATAAAAAAATTTAGAAAACTCTATGTCTCTCTCATGATCTCTCGTCTCTCTCTGGATTTGGAAAGCAGAGAGGGCACGGGGCTGTAGAATGGGAGGGCAACGTGGAGGGGTGGGCTACGACCTGCGAGGGCAAAGTTGCAATGACAAGGGCCACAGGGGCAAGACCAAGCTACAACGTGTGAGGGGAGGGCGAGGGGTGAAGGTGAGACCATGATGAGCAAGGTGCGGCAAATGAGGGTGATGTGTGATGGGCAATGAAGTGGCGGACGAGGGCGAGGGAGCGACAACTCTAGGATGGTGTACAGCCTAGGGTGTGTGGGCAAGATGGCATGGGAGGGGCAGTTGGTGAGAAAGAGTATGCTATTTTTTTTTTTCAATTGAATGAGCTCCAATGACTAAGACTTGATATTGTTAGATCACTGGTTGATATTAAAAGAGTATTTTTGTCATCTTACACCTAAAGTTAATAGAGTTAATTTTAAAAGCTGTTGATATAATTAATTTCAATCAAAGAGTGTCTCTATTATTTTGGCAAAACACAAAGTGTGTTAGTGCAATCAACTCTAATAAAAAACATTAAAAATAAAATCAATGTGTGAAATTATTTGGGGAAAAATTACAAAAGGAAAGTCTATAACAATATTGAACAAATTAACTATAGAAGCTTGTGTCATCGATAATATGGTTGATTTCAAATTTTTCCTAAAAGAATAGGGATTATTTCACTTTGGCCTGTACAATTAAAAATGATTCTACACAAGTTCTTGAACATATCATAAATTGAAATTGTGGTATTTTTGTCAATAAAATGTCAATTTTTTAACAGGTATTTTTGTCAATGAAATGACAATTTTTTAACAGAAAAACGATTCCGTTAGCCTGTACAATTAAAAATGATTCCTCCCAAAAATCTTCACTTTATTTTATTGTTTTATTTGGACTAAAAAACCATAAGACTATGTTTCCTTTTATTTGTTTTGTTTACTTATCGTTACAACATTTTGTTCCACTAATCTTTCTTTTTGCTTTTGTCTCCTACTTGTGGAATCGATACTCCAATCTATATTACAATGAGCAAGTTATTTTTTTAGACTTAATCTACCTTTCAAGCCCAATTTTCCCTAAAGAAATACCAATAGATGATAATATTTCTTTTATATGTGGACATGATATATTACATGAAATAAAGTACGATACGTGGCTATAGGTATTACCTATTGGCATTTTTCTACGGCAACTTGGAGTACTTTTGTTAAGCAGCTAATAAGCTAATATAGCCAGGCCTACCAATACCGAGACAACCCTAACACCCTAATCAGACATGGTTCTATTGACCACCAAGTTTGCTAACAGGTCGGCTACCACACTCTTTCCACGAGAGATATGACAACATTGAACTCTTGATGCAATTAAAGAAGTTTGAATATCTTTTAAAACAAAACAAGCCTCTAAAGGAACAAATGAGGCATAATTGTTTATAAAGCTAACAAATTCAACGCATCAATTTTAGCAACAAAAATTGAAACCCCAACCTGGCATGCTAGCTCTAGTCCTTCTCGCAATGGAAGTCTTTTTGCCACTTGAGGAGAAAATTTGCTTGGGATTCTCTTAGTCAAGCAAACCAATATAGTACCATTCGAGTCTCTTGTAATGTCTCCAACATTGGGTGACTGGTGGCATTTGAGTAAGTTTGAAGCAACTTACTAGAGGATCCTTCCAACATTGGGTTGATGAAGCTGCTGCTATCGTAGGCCGATTGGTGGCATTAAGACATGATCCATAGTCCGCAATGACTTGTCCCACCAACTCCAAAGTGTCATCGTGGCTTCCAGTAATCTGTTGGTGCACTAAACATTCTTAGACCACCAAATTTCCTCGGCCATCACGACAAATACTTCTAGATCAGGAATTTGAAAACCAATTAACCGCAACATGCATAACCCATCAAAACAGTGGCAACCAACCTTTTTCAACTCATTGTAGAGAGCAAGGACTCCCATACTTCACCACCAGATAGTTTCATAAAACATACCAAACATACTTATCCGATTCCCCACGCCTGTGGCAACAAGGATTACACTTCACCCCCTTTTAGTCGATTTAGCATAGCAAGAAATAAGGCCATAAAAGGACTTCCAAGCTAAAATTTTAATTTTGCTTGGGAACTCTAAGCCTTTTTCTACCATTTAGAGTCCATAAGAGGTTCCAAAGAGCCATCTACAACAAGTTTCAAGTATAATGACTCTTATATACCAATCAAATGGTATGAACACCTTATCGTCAAATTGCCACATCCAACAGTCCTCATAATCCCCTCTCTCCAAAGGCATATTATAGATAATTTCTTAATCAGTAAGCCAAAATATATCAGCAACTATCTCATGATCATAACTATTGTTCACAATAAGGTCCTTAACTAGATAGACCCTATTCTCCTTAGTCATAGGCGTACTTGACAAAAGAAGAGGGATGTGGCAGCCAAGAGTCCTAAGAGACTCAAATATTGGCTCCATTACCTACTTGCCACCTAAGCCGCAACTTCAAAAGACTGTAGCCCCATAAAGCCCTCTCCATACATGTGAAGCATTGTAACCAATTGATGCCTTGAAGAATGATGATGAGTGGGAGTACTTTGTGTTAAAGATCTTGCTCGCTAAAAGCCCTGGATTCGTGATGATGCACCACCCCTACTTGGCAAGCAAAGCTTGGTTAAACATGCCAACATCTTTAAAACCCATACCACCAACACATTTGGGCTTACATATCTTCTCCCATTTTGCCTAATAAGTCTTTCTAGCCTTGTCATACACACCTTATCAAAAATTAGCAAACATAACCTGTAAGTCATGAAAAAGATTAGAAGATAGCTTAAAAATGCTTATCACATAATTCGAAGTAGCTTGCGCTATAGCTTTAGTAAAGAATTCCCTTTCAACTGAAAAAAAAAAAAAGAATGAATTCCTTTTTCTATATATTGTTATTTTCTGGTTACATTGGAAATATATATATATACACTACAATGACTAATTTGGACATTGAATTAGTGCATGCAGTTCATAAATCCCTATTTACAATTCTATATCAAGGAAACAAATCAGTGGCCATTGACTATGGATGATTGCCTAAATCTGAAGAATATCCCAGACTTTGTACGTTGATTGGCTTGATTGTGCATTGATTGGCTCAATAATCCTTAGCACCCCCCTCAAGTTTGGAATGTATGTTAATAATTCCTAACTTGCTGATTAGAGTCGAGAATTGAGAAGGGCTTAATGGCTTTGTGAAAATGTCCGCTGGCTGGTCTGATGTAGGTACTTGAGTCAGCTTGATCATTCCTTCTTGAACTTTTTCTCGTATGAGGTGACAATCGATTTCTATGTGCTTTGTTTGCTCATAGTAGACTGGGTTTGAAGCAATATGGAGAACTGCCTGGTTGTCACAATATAAGTTGACAGGATGTGAATGTTTGATGCCCAAGTCTTGTAGAATTGTTTTCAACCATATAATTTCACAACAGGTGGTGGCCATAGATCGGTATTCGGCTTTTGCGCTTGACCATGATACTGTTGTTTGCTTCTTGGTTTTCTAGGAAACTAATGAACTGCCAAGAAATATGCAGTAGCCAGTAACTGATCGTCAAGTGTCATGGCATGTAGCCGAATCTGCATCACAAAAGGCATTCAGTTGCATTGAACTTTCTGTAGAAAGAAATATTCCTTGTCCTAGTGTTTGTTTCACATATCACAAGACACGATGAGCTGCTTCCAAATGTGGTACTTGTGGCTTGTCCACAAATTGACTTAAAACATGGACTGTATATGCCAAGTCGAGTCGTGTGACAGTCAAGTAAATTAGCCGCCCAACAAGTCTTCGATGTGAGGATGGATCACTAACATAGTCGCCTTCAAGCTTACTGAGAGATAAGATTTTTTCCATTGGAAAAGAAGCTAGGTTTGCATCAAGATATCTAACATCTTCAAGAATCTCGAGAGCATACTTTCGTTGTGAAAGAGTAATGCCTTTACTAGATCGTGCAACGTCTATACCAAGAAAATACTTCAATTGTCCAAGATCCTTCAATTTGAATTGATTCTTCAACAATGATTTGGTAGCTTCAATATCTTGTAAATCATTTCTTGCTATGATGACATCATCAACATAAATAAGGAGAGCAGTAAATTTACCATTCTGGGATTGAACAAATAAGGAATAATCAACCTTGGATTGTTTGAAGTTGGCCTACTTGAGAGCAATGAAGAGCTTAACGAACCATTGATGTGAAGCTTGCTTGAGGCCATACAATGACTTGTGGAGTTTGCAAACTCGTGTCTCCCCCTTTCGTCCGAAACCAGGAGGTAAAGACAGGTAAACATCTTCATCAAGATCTCTATGTAAGAAGGCATTAGTAACATCAAGTTGATGGAGGTGCCATAGCTGTGTTAAACCCACAGCAAGAAGAAGACGAACTGTTACAAGTTTTGCAACATGAGCAAAAGTCTCTTGATAGTCTAGACCTTCAACTTGGTTGTATCCTTTGGCTACCAATTTGGCTTTATAACACTCTACCATGCCATCTGACTGGTATTTAATCTTGTACACCCATTTGCATCCAATTGGCTTCTTCCCAGGCGGTAATGATTACGGAGACCATGCGCCATTTGCCTTGAGAGCATCCAGTTCTTGTTGCATAACAAGACACCATTTAGGATCACAAACTGCTTGTGCAAAAGAAGATGGTTCTTTTTCGATTGAAAGGGAAATGGTGAAAGCATGATGTTTGGGAGATAATCTATCATATGAAAGAACATCAGTTAAGGGGTAGGTGTTACCTATAGTGCTGACCAAGGCTGAGTTCGATGTTGGGTCAGTTCGTGAGGGAAGAGAAATACCAACATGATACTCACGCAGATAGCTTGGTATCGTTGTAACACATGTTGGCCATGAGGAAGGAATTTGTGGGCCCAAAGGTAAGTTTATGGTAGGCTGGTCAATGGGTGGAGGAGCGGCATGTGAAGGAAGGGCTTGGGAAAGAGCTTTGTTGTTTGAATGAGGAGGAATTTCTTCTTGAGAAGAATCATCAAACAAAGATGCGTCAGTGTTGAGAGGAAATTGAAGGGTGGGGCTATCATGACCATTTGTTGATAAATGATAAGGCATTGGAGGTGAGTCTGAAGAGGAAGGTGAAAAAGGAAAAATATCCTCACGAAAAATAAGATCTTGTGAAACAAAAATTTTACTACTTGAGTGGTCATAAACCTTGTAACCCTTTTAAGCATATGGATAACCCAAGAAAAGACACCAGGTGGCTCTTGGATCAAATTTGGTGGGACGCTGATGATGTGTTGAGGCAAAACATAGGCAACCAAACACTTGCAAATGATCATATACAAGTTGTTTGTGAAAGAGAATCTCGAAAGGTGTTTTCCCTTGAAGAAGAGGCGTCGGAGTTCCGTTAATTAGGTAGGTAGCTATTAAGATGGCATCTTCCCAAAATCTTTTTGGAAGGTTGGCTTGGAATAATAAGGCTCGAGCTACATTAAGGAGGTGACGATGCTTTCTTTCAGCTACTCCATTTTGCTATAGAGTGGAGACACAACTAGTTTAATGAATGATACCTTTATCAAAACAAAGATTTTTTATTGTAAATTTAGGCCTATTAATACTCCGAAGAACTTTGACTTTCAAGGAGAACTGTGTTTCAACAAGGTTGATGAATTTTGCGATGCATGAGTGAATTTCTGATTTATGATGCATCAAATAAGTCCATGTGCAAAGTGTATAATCATCAACAATTGTAAGAAAATATCATGCCCCTGTAATTGAAGGAACATGGTACCCTCCCCAAATATCAACATGGATTAATTCAAAAGGTGCTTTAGTGTGAATGGAACTTGTTGAAAATGGAGAACGAGTTTGTTTAGCCAATGGGCAAATTAAACAATAAGAAATATTACAAAATTCCATGTCTATAATTGAATGAGAAAGCAAATTAAAAGTCTTATTTGATGGATGCCCTAGGCATTGATGCCAAAGTTTTAGGGAATGAGAAGTTAGTGCAATGACAGCATTGCACCTAGTTTTCTGTGGAGTATCAAGATAGTAAAGTCCTCCCCGCTCAGTTCCCATCCCAATCATCTTCCTTGATCGTTGGTCCTGTAGCATACAAGTATGATTAGTGAATGTAGCAAGGTGTGAATTGTGCACAAGCTTGCTAATGGAAATCAAGTTTAATTTAAAGGAAGGAACATATAGCACATCATTCAGGATGAAATTAGCAAAATAAATGCTGCCTATATGTGACACAGTAGCAATGGCTCCATTGGGTAGATGTATAGTTCGATTTGTGACACGAGATTTTGTGGTTAACAAGTCGATGGAGTAAACTATGTGATCTGTGGCTCCTGTGTCGAGTATCCAGCACATTTCTTTGTCAACAACAGAACCACAAAAAATTATACCTGAGAGATCACTCATGGTAGATGTACTACCAACATGATTGGCTATTGAATCGGATTTATTCTTGGTTAGCTATGCCATGAGATTATGATATTGTTCTGTTGTAAGAATGAATGGCATGGAATTTGATGATGTATTGGCATCTGCATGATTGGCCTTGGAGGAAAAAATTTTGCGCTCTCGTTGATCAGATTTGTTGTTTGTTGAGTTTGCCTTTTGTAGCTTTCGACAAACATCAATAGTGTGACCTTGCCAGCCGCAATATTCACATTTGAGGTGTGCCCAACATGTCTCTGGGTGTGCCTAATTTTGTCACATGTTCCACATTTCAAATGAGGATTTTTAGGTGTGAAAATCCTCTCAGATTTTCGAGGCTTCAGTCGGTGGTGCACCTCCGTTCAATAAGCCTCTTTGTTTTTCATCCTGCAAAATGAGAGAATGAGTTTTGTTGACAATAGGCAGTGGATCCATGAGTAGAATCTGTCCTCTAACATTGGCATAGACTTCGTTAAGTCCCATGAGGAATTTCATGGTCTTTTGATTTTGTTGAAATTGCAGAACGTCCTTCATAGCACCACACGTGCATATGGGAATGTTACAAAGTGCTTCACATTCATTTCATAGACTTTTAAGCTTGGTGTAGTAATTCCCAATGGTTGTGTTGCCCTGTTTACAACCATGTATAGCTTCTTCAACATGAAAAAGATGAACACTGTTAGTGTGTGAAAAATGATCTTTTAAATCAAGCTATATATCATGAGCACTTTCACTGTATATTATGCTTGCTCCAATATCTTGTGAGATTGAATTAAAAAGCCATGCTTTTACAAGGTTGTTACAGCGCCTTTATTGTTGGAGTTTTGTGATAGAAGTCTTTGGTGGTTGTTTGATGGTGTCATTGACGAAGCCTTCTTTATTTTTTATTCTGAGAGCCATAAGCATAGCACAACTCATGTGTTGTAATTTTCTCCATCCAGCGCCTGTGTGACGAGTACAAGTCCAGGCTAATTAGAATAATGAAGGTAAAGGGGATCATTTGTGTCATCGAATTTGTTGGTCTTAGGCTTGGCTAAGTTTGGAGTTTTGCCTTTTCCCTCCATGTGTATCGGCTAGAAGAAGGTGAGCAATTTCTTGAACGTGAGAGGAAGAGGAAAGAAAACTATAGGTTTAGAACCGTGTGCTACTCTGATGCCATGAAAAAACAAGAATGAATTCCTTTTTTTGTATATTGTTATTTTTTGGTTATATTGGAAATATATATATACACTACAATGACTAATTTGGACGTTGAATTAGTGCATGCAATCATAAATCCCTATTTACAATTCTATATAAAGGAAACAAATCAGTGGCCATTGACTATAGATGATTGCCCAAATCTGAAGAATATCCTAAACTTTGTGCATTAATTGGCTCGATTGTGCATTGATTGGCTTAATAATCCTCAACATCAACCGAAGAAAAAAGTTTGTATCACCATAATTGGATTTTTTTTTCTTTAGCCACCTTTTTGTTGATCTTTAAAAGTAGGTCTATTATTTGCCCAAAAAATGGGGGAAGCCCTAAATATTGGTCATGTGATAACTGATAAACAACTACTTGTAATCTCAAAATGCCTTGTATATCTCTTCTCACATCCTCTACGACATCGGGGTTGAAACTTATGATAGACTTGGAGTAGTGATTACCTGTCCCGAGGCTCTAGCAAAGAACCCTAGTGTCACACCCCACTGAATCACAAAGAGGCTACACATTTACCTTGGGCGTTTTTGAGAATAAAATTGGCCCAAGGAAGGTTCTAGAAGGGTCCAGAGTGTTCTACAACATTCCACAGCATTCTAGGAGGTTCTAAGCTAGTCCAGAAGTATCGTGAAGAACTCAGAATGTCCTGGAAGGCTCAAGACTTATCTGGAACACTCTAGAACATTGGAGTACTTTGTAGAGTAGTGTAGAATCCTCTAGAACACTCCATACTTGTAAATACCATCCACACTTTGCTAGAACATTCTAGAGAATAAATAGCAACCGTAGGATCAAAGCAATCATGACCGTCTATTCATTAGGAGGGTGCCTATAAATAGGACCAACCCTTCATTTGTAATCCATCCAAGGAAATCCAAGAATCAAAGCCTTGTAAAGATCTCTTAACTTAATACACATTCCTTTCAAATTTCTCCATCTTCTCTTGAGTTTCCTTTTATTCTAGGCAAGAGCATGATAAGTTAGGCTAACTTAGCATCGGGATTGTGCTAAGGCCGCACGAGTACCTTCGGAGAAAGTAAGCTCGTGACAGTTGGTATTAGAGCGAGACTCGAACAAAGACGATGGCTAAAGGTGCTGCTCAAAGGACCACATGATCCAACCGATCTGACGTGGAGGTGACACAAGAGCGAGGCCATGAAGAAATAGTCGACCCCAATGTCACGGCAAATCGAGGTCGATCTAAGGACATGATCTCCAGTTTTGACTCATGCCTATCTCGGGTTGAGGAGGCGGTAAGTGGAGTGGAGGCCCAGGTGGATGATCTAAACCAACAGGTGGACGGTTTAGAAGCGAAAGATGCCGCTATCCACACTGCGATACGGGGCATGCTGCTCCAACTGGAGGAGTCCTTGTGGGCCGAGATTGGGAAGGTCCGTGACGAGTTCATGGGAGAGCTCACTAAAATGCATCGAGCACACGAGATGGATTTGAATAGCATGCTTGCACGCATTGAAGACATGCATGGAGACTTGGCTCTTTGCAAGCGCACATTGGCTACGGGGTCTAACAGTGGTGTCATTGAGGCTAGGTGCATCGAGGTGCCAAAGCCTAAGAGTTTTGGAGGATCACACAACGCACGAGAAGTGGACAACTTCTTATGGGGCCTAGATCAATACTTCGGAGCCATGGGCATAACAGAAGAGGATGCCAAGATTCAGTCCGCGGCTCTTTATCTCACTGACACCGCCATGCTTTGGTGGAGGAGAAGGCGAGGAGACATCAAGAAAGGTACGTGCACCATGACTACTTTCGATGACTTTAAAAGAGAGCTCAAAAGGCAATTCTATCCCGAGAATGCTAAGGATGAGGCTAAAGCTCGTCTGCAAAGGCTCAAATAATTAGGGTCTATTCGTGATTATATTAAGGAGTTTACTAACTTAATACTTGAGATCCCTGATTTGTTCGACAAAGACGCACTCTTCAACTTTATGGATAGACTCCAACAATGGGCCAAGACCGAGCTAAGGCAGCGTGGGGTGCAAGACCTTGCTACCACCATAGCCGTAGCAGAAAGCTTAATTGATTATATAAGCCAAAAAGAGTCCACCAGCAAGCCGAAGGATAGGAAGAGTGGCCAAGCTAAAAGTGGGGGAGAGAAGGGCCAACGCAAGGACAAGTATTGCCTAGACAACACCTAGAGGGGCAAGGACAAGGGCAAGCAAAGGGACAACAGGAGTTCAGGTAAGTCCAACAACAAATGCTTCCTTTGTGATGGTCCCCACTGGGCTAGGGATTGCCCATAGAAAAGAGCATTGAATTCGCTCCTTCCAAGTCATCAAGACGGGATAGAACCTAATGGCAACAACAATGGTGCACACATGGGGTCTTTGCAGATACTGAATGTGATCCAATCTGCCCCTAAGACCCAACCCAAGGGACTGCTATTTGTGGACGTGACCATTGGAGGTAAACCAACGGTAGCCATGCTCGATACAGGTGCGTCCCACAACTTTATTTCAATTGACTGGTGGAGGGGGCTCTATCAAGGCAGTCAACTCAGCTGCCTGACCTATTCACGGCATAGCCCGAGGGGTTAAGACCAGTGTGGGAGCCTGGTCTGGGCACATGGACTTCTCAGTTGTGCCAATGGATGACTTTAGTGTCGTCCTGGGACTAGAGTTCTTGGACTAAGTCAAGGCATTCCCTGTACCATTCGCCAACAGCATGCGCATCATGGATGGCGATAAGGCTTGTGTGGTGCCAACAACCAAGACCAACAAGCAAAGCACAAAGATGCTCTCAGCAATGCAATTTAAGAAGGGCATCCGGAGGGACGAGGAAAGCTACTTGGCTATCCTCAAGGAATATGACGATGAAGAGCAAAGGCCAT
>CAMOHE010042899.1:0-26505 GCA_946598075.1 Artocarpus hirsutus | reverse complement strand
ATCACTTAGCTCACAAAGAATACATGGAACTAGAAGTTGAAATTGTTAGTCCTTAAAATTTCTTAGATTTTTATTTTCCTATGTATCCAATTACTTGTATTTCATTTTCATATAATGTTTCTCATGCAGCAAGAAGAAATTGGTCAAACAAATAATGTTGATCGATCAATGTTGTGGATGAGGAACACATAAAAAGGAGAATTACAAATGAGGATAGTAAATGTTATACAAATAAAATATCAAGTGAGTATGTAATTTCATCAGTTTAACTAAGTTTATCTCGTAAAAAAATATCATATGTTTTAATATGTTACGAGATAAATTAAGTAAATTAAATCAACAAGGAATGTTGCCTATGAAAGGGTCTAATGATATTCTAACTCAAGTGCTTGGAAAACCAGAACATTCTAGTCTTGTTCGAGGAGTTGGACATGGTCTAACTTTAAAGACATACTTTAAAAACAAAAGCACAAGAAAAAATTCAAGAGTACAAGAAGCAGAATTGTTGAGAAAACACAAGCAATGCTCCAGTTATAACAATCACAAATGAAAAACCAAATAAAGTTGAACTAACAAGAAGTTCTCAATCAAATTGCAAAGCTTCGAACTATATTAGAAGAATGAGATGGTGTTCGGCATCCTAGTCTTAAGACAAAGTTTCTAATTTCATATATTAGAGAGACTTTAGGTCGAAACTCTAAAAAACGAAGAAGATAATGAACAAACTACTTCCAATATGATGTCTCTAATTTTGTACACTAGCAAGACTTCAACCCTAGACTATGAAAATAAAGAAGATAGTTATTAACATGCTACTTCTAAAATAATGTCCCTAATTCTACATATTAGGAAGAGTTTAAACTTGAACCCTCAAAATGGATATTCAAAGGTTAGTAACAGTCTACTTTGCCATCAAGTCAATTAACAATCTAGTTGTTGGTAGTTAATTAAACTATTTTTTTTTTCATTCTACGTCATAGGAATTGACAATCTAGTTGCTATTAGTAGTTTATAGAAATTGGATCCTGTCATCTGATACATGGAATACCTTTAGGGGAAAAAGAATTTTCGCGCCTCTGTTGATACTCTCTTGGAAAAGGATGCCCTTTTACCCATTCTTGTGTACTTGAGATAGACAATTGAAACTATTAGGAAAGTAATTGGGGCACGTGTGACATGGCCTAAGAAGTTGTGTTGATAGATACACAGGTGTGTGTGTATATATATTGGATTATAGAAAATTGTAGTAAATATTTTTCTGTAGTTATGTAATTTTTTTACAATGAACCCTCAAATGTTGCTTTTGTACAAGAATAGAAGCAAACTCATAAAGAATAATCTCTTTAATTCAAATCCTGCCATAAGATACTAAAAGAACCTTTTTTAAAACTTCACGTTGAACACCTATTTGAGTCTTATCATCCAAAAATTGATCATTTCATGCAAACGCAATACGAGGCTCAAGATCAACATCTTCAAACTAATACTTCATACAATAGTGAGATAACTAACGATCCAATAAAGGATTTAGAAGACATGGCTGTACTTTGCAAGTTTTCAATGATATATGCTTGTCAAAATATGGGGAATGGAAAGATGATACAAGTTTTTGAATATCAAGAGCTTTTTTATGTCCCTCATGATGATCTTATATAGTTTTGTATAATGAAAATTATATCTATGAATTGTACTGTAGTCTACCTGAGGTAAAGAATATCGCTCACAATCTACCTATGTTATATTATTTTTATGCTTATAGGTAACAAGGCTTATATTTTAGATCTTAGATATGATCCAATCAAACGGATTTTATGATTAGGGAAATTTTGATAACTACCATATTTTAAGATTTACTTTTCATAAATATCACACATGCTTATTTGTAGCAAAACTTAACATGAAATATGACTGATAGGATGACGTAAATAAACACAACTTTAAAAGTATGGCATAACATGTAATTCTTTTTTATAATTACACATCCATTAAAATTCAAAATACAAACTTTGCTGCTGATAAACATGCAAATGATACAACATAAGGGGATCATGATAGATATTTGTTACCTCATTTAGACTACACTAATAGACATAGCTTTTATTGTGAAAAACTGTATAAGATTGACACAAGTGACATAAAAAGACTTGTTATCCAAAAACTTATCTTTTGAATGGAACTTGTATCACTCTTCTATTCCCCATACTTTAATAAACATATATCATTAGGTGTCGGTATGTCTTCTAAATCTTTTATTGGGGCGTTAGTTATCTTCCTATTGCAACTACTAGTTTGAAGACGTTGATCTTGGGCCTCGTATTGTATTTATACGAATGGTTTTATTTTGGATGATAAGGTGTTCAGCATAAAGTTGTGAAAAAAGTTTTTTTAAAATTTTATATCTTGATTTGAACTTGAAAGATTGTATTTTATGAAATTCCTTCTATGCCTCTACAAAAAGTAACATTTTAAAAGCTAATTGTAAGAAAATTACATAACTATAATAAGATATTAATTACAATTTGCTATGAGCCTCTCTCTCTCTCTATATATATATAAACATATAAAAACCTGTATTTCTGTCAACACAATTGACTCCTTGAGCCATGCTACATGTGCCCTGATTGTCTCCCTAACAGTTTCAATTGTTTCTTCCCACGTACACAGGAATGGGTATAGGCACATCCTCTTACAAGGGAGAGTCAACAGAGATGCGAAAATTCTTTTCCCCTAAAGGTACTTCATGGATCATCACACACACACACACACACACACATATATATATATATATATAACACTATCAACAGCGACTATATTGTCAATTAACCCAACAGCTAATTTGCATTTTTTTCTATAACATGAAATGAGAATAATAACTCAATTTGCTACAAACGACTACAATATTGTCAATGGATTTAATAGCAACGTAGACCTTTGTTACTAACCTTTAAAAATCCCTCTTAAAGGTGTGGGTTCGAAACCTTACCAATATGTGGAATTGAGGACACTATTTTAAAAGAAGCATGTTTATCATCTTCATTTTGATGGTCTGGGATTAAAGCCTTGCCCGTATACGAAAATAGAGACACCATATTAGAAGTGGTTTGTCAATCACCATCTTCTTCATTTTGAGAGTTCACACCCAAGGTCTCTCCAATATATGAAATTAGAGAATTTGTCTTAATACCAATATGCTGAGCACCATTTTTTTTCTTGGAATCTAGCTCAAAGCACTTCTATTTAGTTGAAAAGTTCTTGGTTCAACTCCGTTTGGTTTTCTATTTGTGATGTTGTAATTAGAGCATTGCTCGATGTTCTTTCAATAGTTCTATTTCTTATTCTCTTAAACTTTTTCCCTTACTCTTGTTTTTAAAGCATGTTTTTAAAGTTGGACCCTTTCCAACTCCTCAAACATGATCGGAAGATTCAGGTATTCCAAGAGCTTAAGTTAAAATATCATTAGACACTCATATTGGCAACAATCTTTATTGACGTAGTTTACTCAATTCATCATGTTATATGTTAAAACATATATAATTTTTCTATAAAATAAACTTAACTAAACTAATAAAATTAAAACATATATAATTTTTCTACGAAATAAACTTAACTAAACTAATAAAATTAAACATTCACTTACTATTCTATCAGCATAATATTTACAATCCTTGTCTATAATTTCTTCTTCTTTTTTTTTTTTTTTTTTTTTTGCTTTCACATTGGATTAAAAAGAGTATCTAAAATACAAGTAATTGAACAAACAGAAAAATAAAAATCTACAAAATATTAAGGACCAACAATTTCAACTTTTAATCCTGCGTATACTTTGCAACTTAGATTAGGACATTCCATTTGTTTAGTTCATTCTGCTTGAATAGCACTTAGTTCTTATAATTTTATGAATTTATAGTTTGCTCATAAGTAAATGTGTAAGTATAACATGAAAGTATGAAGATCATTAAAGGAACTAGCCAACAACTCTTTTGACGTTTTAGACTCACAAATTTTATCGAATGCTTAGTGAACTCAACGTAAGCAGCCAGAGATTGTTTAAACGCACATAGTTTTTAGCCTTCAAATTAGGTTTAATATACTTTTTATTTAATTTGGCTTTAAATTATTCCATTTTCTTCCAATCTTATACATGTGATGCTCTCCGTTATCTTTATGTAGATCAAAAGTATTCTAAAAATAAACCAAACAAACAAAATAAAAAAAATTAATAAATTACGACTATCACACAAATAAATCTTAGTAAATAAACCGATTTACCTACAAATTCCCAAATTTTATCTTTGTTATAATCTACTTCTTCTTCATTCATTTGCTCCTATTATGTATGAGGCTTTTTATTTTTATTGTACCTCTTACTCTGTTTGTTTTACTATCTCGTGCCTCATCTTAACCAAGTAGTTTTTTTTTTTTTTTTTTTTAAGATTACCTTCTTCTCTAAATAGAGCCATCCATAAAATGATTACCTGCTACAACAAAAAAAAAATCTCAGGTTAAAAAAAGAGAGAGAGAGAATGAAAGAGGAAAATGCTTTTGCGGAGAAGACTAAGCTGAATACGCGTTAAGCAATAACCAGATTTTCATGGGTATTTCCAATTTCTTTGAAAAGTTAGGCTATGTTGGATGCTTGGCAACCATTTCTTCTTTTTGTTAAGACTGGCTTGTAAACACAATTCAATCCGTAGTATCACTATTTGAACTAATATTTGGGAATAGCATCCACATCAAAAAAAAAAATTCTTGCAATATTGCAATGGATCCAAGATGTGTATTAAAGGTCTAAATAAAAAGAAAGACAGTCATAAACGAGATTGTACATCGGGAATGTTACAGGAAAGAAACAGCACAAACATGAACCCCGCAACAAACGAGGAAAGAAAAGGGAAAGTTTAATGTACATTCATGATGTTACAGTAACAATAAAGTACATTTATAATACATTCATACCACCGTTTTTTTAATTGTAAGCAGAATAAAGCTCTCGCATGTTACAATAATAATATAAAAAAAATCGCTATAATATAAAGCCTTTATATATTACAATAAATATAGTTCTAACCAATTATTTGTACCACCCTTCCAAACGCTCTATTAATTTTTTTTATTATTTAAGTTTCTGTTCCTATTTAAAATAAATTTGTGGCACCTCCCGCTTCCATTTCCCACAATTTTTGGATGGCTACGCCTATCACCAGTACCACTACTCCATTTCTTCCAATTCCAGACAGCACCATCGCAGTCAAACCCCCAAAGTCCATGAACTCCCTCTCTTTCTCTTTCTCACTCTCGCTTTCTCTCTCTTCCAAATTCAGAGCGAACCCCTCGCGCTTCTTTTCTTCCCAGCTCAGATCCTTAAACTCCGCATCTTCCCCGACTCTCAGCGACGACATCCACACTCCAGAGACGACTCTGGTTCCCGCTTCCAAAAGCGGCGTCACAAATAGGATTAGGGCTAGGGTTGGACTCAAGGCCTCGGAACCTGAGCTCGAGGAGAACTGGTTAGCCTCTCTCTCTTGCCCTTTGCCTCAAAGATATGGAGACCTTGACGGTGATGGGGAGGAATTGGAGATCTCTAATGCGGGTTCCGATTGGGTTATCGGAATCGACCCGGATACTTACGGTGCATTGGCGGTCGTAAAAGGAAATGGCCCAGACTGTTCTGCTCAGGTAATTTGGAGACAGAAAAGGGAGTTTCTTGAAAGGTGTTGTTAGATAATAATGTTGGTTTGAGTATTCCTAATTAGCTAGAGAAATACCGTTTGAGTTTGGTATATAATATAAGAGGTCATTAAAGCACTCAGTATTTTTGTTGCTTAATTCTCATTTTCTTCAATGTGATTTCCAGGCCGATAATAAACAATTTTCAGGGTTGGGGTATGGGATTCGAGGTGATCCCAATTTTGTATTAGTTCGCTAATTTTGCTTTTAGTTATAAGGTTAATTAGTGTAGGTATGATGACAGAGCAATTGAGAAGGTCCTCTTAGAGATTATGATATGAATGCCAAGGTTTCTAAGTCTATAATATTGTGACATGATTTAGGTTGGACTTCGTGATTATAGTAAGAATTTGTTTCTCGATTTTCTGTATTTTTTTTTAAATAGTTTTTTGGTTGGTTTAAGTTGAGGCTTACATCACATTTTAGGATAATTTTATGATTTTCCCGTCACTGTGTGTGTCAATATGCTTCTCAAACTTTGAAACATACCTGTTGTGCCTCCAGATATGTTATATGTCAATAGTTTTACCCTCCCAAACTTTGAAACGAGCTAGCACATTCGATGCACATGAAGAAAGCAAACTTATCAATTTCTTTGAACCCTTAACTAATCCAATTGAATGAGAGTCCATTCTCCACTTTTTTCCCACTCTTTTCTAGCTTCTAAGCAGCTACTCCAAGGTGAGAATACATACGAGGTTTTGCACCTAACTTATTTATTTGGAACGAAAGGTACCCCTATATGTTATACCTAACCTCAAACCGAGAAAAAATTCGACAATTCTGTCTAGAAAAATAGCATGTTTTAAAGTTAGGGGGGAAATCTGGAGAAGTGTTATATATCAGGGGTGTAATAGGTACGTTTTAAAGTTTCGAGGGCATGTTGACACAAGTGACATTATTCATAGGGAATTCGTAAAATTTATTCCACAAATGGATATTGGGGAAAAAATTCCTTGTTGATTGATCAATTTTTTTTTCTTGTTTTACCTTATAGGTGTTTGACTCTCCGCACTTGCCAGTGTTGGTTGGTGGAAGAGTTCGGAAACGCCTAGATGCTAAATCTATCATTCAGTTGCTTCGCAGTTTTAATGCTCCTGCTGGTATGTTTCAACTGAATTTTCTCTTATTGATTTTCTTTTTTTCTTTTTTTTTTGGACTGGTCAACTTAAATGACTAATATTCTATAGCATGTTACTTAGTGCTTTTAGTGCCAAGATCTATTCCTTCTTGCTAATAGTTTTTGCAATCATTCAGTTTAACTTCTCACAAACATAATTAAATTTGTGGTTTGTGTTATAATTTCTTTTTTTAGTAATTCTTTGTCATCTGTTTTTTTTTTCCTTACCACTATGGGCCGTCATACTTGTTGGCTCAATGCAGAGCAAAGTTATGCATGCTTTGTCATTTAAATGCTATGTGGAACTGTGGTGCATTGGGGGCAACGGTGTTTCTCTAGCTGAAAGAGTCTCAAGTCTCTGAGAACTTAATCCAGTAATGAATAGGAGCAAAAGTTTTTGCAGACCTATGAAAAAGCTAGACGTAGAGGGGTTGCAGAAGTACAGTTTAAAAGGATATTCAAAGTTCATCATGAACTTCTTTCCGTTCTATTGATCCCTATGGGGCCTTGTGTTTGCCCTCTTAATTTCATCTGTGAAACAGTTTGTGCAATGTTTGTAGCTTTAAAGGCATGGTTGGCGCTTGCCTTTCTTGTGCTAAAGTATTAACCAAAAGTTATAATTACAAAATTATACTTCCTAGTTGTTAGAGTAGCTTCTTGTGGTAATCAAAATTTTTTTTCCTGCTTCTTTTCTACTTGCATGTTTCTTTATTTCACTATTTTCTTCTTTTTCTTCTTTTGTTCATTGTTTATTATTTTTCCTACCATACACATTGTGTAGCCGGTAATGTCTTGAAGATGATTTTATGTTTGTTCTTTTTGTTTTCCAGATTGCTGTTGTCGTAACAGATACATTTTATTTCTTTTGCTTTGTTCCTTGAGGTTTTGCTTCTGATGAATATGGTATTTTCATTTGACATGTCTTAAATATGTTTGTTGAGTTGTTATCTTTCCCCTTATACTGATAATTTATTTTGTTATAATTTTAATTTTATTCGAGAATTCGCTCCTAATTAGTCTCCTTGCTTCAGGCACTAGTGCATATATAGAGCAATCAATTCCTTTTCCAAAAGATGGGAAGCAGGTAAGTTGTTATCTCAATAGAAGATAACTATTGTTATAATTCTCTTTGAATGAATATTCTGCCAATTCCTCGTCCAATCAAAATTTTCTGTAATTTTATTGCATCTGTTCTCAAAAATTCTTTATATAGGTTACAGAGAAAAATTCCAGATCTTTGATGTTACAGAGAAAAATTCCAGATCTTTTATCTTTGAGCATGGAAAAGTCTGTTTATGTATTCTTAAAAAAGTTGAGGATATAGTGTGCCTTTTAATATTAGATTTTCTTATTGTCAACATGTTAAAAATATGTTTTGAACGAGAAGACATGATTTAGCTTCTAGATTTGTTTTCCTCAAAATTATTTTTATTATTTTTGTTATTGTGTTTCGGTTCCGTTGTTAATATGTTTCAGTTCACCTACTCTCGACTTCTCTAACTTTGACGGGAGAGTTTTGGATATCAAGTGGGCATCAATGGACCTAATTTTAATAAGCCTTTTACTTTCTCTTTGCAATTGATCTCATGAACCTGGAACATACAGATATCCATGCCGTAAGGTTTTAGTTAAAATTTTTGACAAGGTAATTATAGATTTAAAGTGCAATTTTTAAATGTTCCTTTCTCAACTTTTGACAGTCTTTATTTTTTATTTTTATTTTTTTTAAATGCTTTTGTATTCATGAATGCATCTAAGTTGCGTGGTATTGGTTCACCAACTCTGAAAAATATTCTTGTTTCTTTCATACTGATTACATTCCTACTTTCCTCGTGTGAATGTATTGTGTTGAATATTCATAGATGATAGATTGTTAAAAAAAAAAAAAAAAAAAAAAAAGAAATTCCATTTGTTCTTGCAACTGTTAAAAACGACAAAAGTGATTCAGTTTTACATGCTTGGTGAGAATATTTTCATGTTTTTAATGAAGGGGTGGTGGTGTGGTGGATTCGGGTATGGACTATGGATTGGAATCTTAGCTGCCTTGGGGTTCTCTGTTGTGCCTGTTCCATCTTTCATGTGGAAAAGGAAGTTTGAAATATGTGGAGGCACACCCGCAAAGGTTTGGTTGTTTTTACGCTACATTTTTCAGGCACATATCTAACACCTTCTATTCGTGTGTATCATGCATGGTGTGCAGCCATGTTAAAGATTTGCTCTATTGTGTATTGGCGTTTTATCATGTATGAGAATCTGTAATTTGTATCAGCACTCGTGTTTATGGGAAAATCCTTTGTGTTCAAGAATCAAGATATTTTTTTTCACCATGTATGGAACAGTGCTGTTTGTTGCAAAATGTGTTTTGCATAGTGTGACATTTTCAGATTTGTTGAGGGAATGGAAATTTATTTTGCAACGGTATTGTTAGTGATGTCAAGAGAATAGGCTTGTATGATTGTTATTAAAGGTGTTTTCTTTCTTGTTTTGTTATGTCATAGGAGGATTCCTTGTCCTCTGCTCGTAGTTTCTTTTAAAAAAATTTGAAGTCCAACGGCAACAGCCTTTGTTTATTACCTACTAGATGTTATTCGATTACTTTCTACAGAAAAATGCTGCTTGTGGCAAAATGTGTGTTTTCATAGTCATTGTTGTTGCATCAGTAACTACCTTTCATTTGTTGCCAGTACTGAAATTTTTCTTGATAGGATGATAGCAGGAGAGTTGCATCAACAATGTTCCCTTCATTGAGTGCACTATTGAAGAGAAAAAAAGATCACGGTACCTTTTTTTTCTTTTGATTATATTCCATTGCTTCTTTATTGTTGATGTTTTTTCCCTAATGCTATGATAAAAAGTCAAGCTAGAAAGAAATGAAGATGCGTACGTAAATATAGATTCTAGTAAAACAGACAAGAATCTGATATTTAATTCAGACATTTAGAAACAATAAAGGGTTTCAGTAGGTGGTATGTTGCAAAAGTTCTGAAAAGAATTTAAGTTGATAAGTTTTTGGTCCGTAAGTTATGTTGCTCCAATTAAGCACATTCTTGTTGGTTCATGGATCCATTTTCTAATAGCCTTACAATTTTTCATTTGATATTTTTTGTATGGTTAGGGAGAGCAGACGCTCTACTCATTGCTGCATACGGGAGAAGCCTAAAGATGGAGATGGACTCAACTGTAGAGGAATTGGTTTCTTAGAATGGGCACATTCACCTTGCTTGCTGCCAACATCACGCTACATTTGGGAGAGTATCAGAACAAGTAATCAAGGGTAAAAGTGGCCCAACTTATGGTGAGGCCTGTCATTCATTATAACTATAGGAGATTTGCGAATAATATGCTGCTAGGACGAACATGATGAAAAGGAAAGTAACGTGTTTGCAGTTGAAAGTTCTTTGAAATTTATTCTGGACTACCAAGGAATGTATCTGAGCGATACACAGGCGGCAGGAAAAAAAAAAAAAAAAAAAAAAAAACCAAATGAATGAAAATGGTGGAAATGAAGGATTGACAAAAACTAAAGCTTATGAAGACTTTGAAGTGTAAGGAAAATGGTCAGTTTCTTTTGGGTTTAGCTGCTTGCAGCATCAACAGAAGACAAAATTAGAGATGGCCAATTGCGGATGGAATATGCTTGTTCGCTGTGGTATTGAATTTTTTTGGAGTTGGTTTGGTCGGACTAGATTTGCTTTTAGCAGCTCTATGCGGAGATATAGGTCAATGAGTCGATTTTTTACAAAGTTGTCAAAATTTATGTTTAGGGCTTAAGAACTCAGGTAGATGTCTTCTTATATTAGGCTCCCGTGGGGCAAGGGGAATTTTTACAGCACTGTAAAAGGATAAGTGATTGAGATTAATTTGCTATCAGTCGAGCATTTGTAATCACTTGAATTGAACTGGATGCACATTCTTGTGTATTGCATCAGTGTTCTTTTTTTTTTTTTTTTCTAATGAGGTGTATGGTCAATCACTGATGTTGCGAAGCCCCTTTAATCACATAGATTTAAAAACGGGCCCCTTTTTAACTTCTTATGTGTTAGTTTATTTCTCTTAGCAAAATTTGAGATGCATGCATTCTATCCTCTTCTATCAATGTGTGTTCAAAACGTGTTTAGGAAGATTTAACAAAAACATTGGCGCTTCGTGCCCCTTAAAACCCTTGAAAATTAAGGATATTTGAAACAAAATTTTGAAAGTTTTTCCATGAGCAAAGCTAACGCCCCCAAATTTAAAAATTCATTACTAATTTCAGTGCTAAAAGGCTAAACTATCGCTTACAAAGTTTAGTGATAGATAACACCGAATAACCCTAGTTAGAATGCAGCTTGTTTCTTATTTTTGTTGGGTACAAAAATAAGGTTCTTACAATCTTCTCCCCTAACCTTCACCAAACTCTGAGTCAATATGGTTAGAGCAAAGGAGAAAACACCACAAGGTAGGGATCATCCTTTTTTAAGTCTAAATCCATCAGCTATAAAAATTGTGATTCAAGCGTAAAAAACAAAAGCCTACCACGCAACATGGCATAATACACTATTTTACATCGAGCTACCGACCTATCCATTGCCCAAATAATTGATAAACTTCTTGATTTGTACTTGCATATCACAACAATAGAAAAGGCTTATGCACTCAGGGCAAAGCATGCATTAAACACTATGCAAGAAACATGAGAATTTTCTATCAACTGCAAGTTATAATTTAGAAGCATATTGCCATAGTTCGGGCAATAAGTTGACGGTGATGATAAAATTTGTAATATGCAATCACCCTAAAAAGCAAATTGTCGAATAATATTGCTTCCATAGTGGATTGTAAAATTTATATTACAATTGTAGACCTTTCAAAGAAATAGATACACCTTAAAAAAGCTTTTGGACCACTGGCCAAGAAGAAACTAATTAATCATGCAATATTAGATAAACAAACAATTCTACTGTTTAACAACCCTTTGCAACCATTTCTTTCGTGAACTGCAATGATCTTGAATCTCGATATCTCACGATGACGGACCACTCCTTCGATCATTAGATTGTTAGGAGCAACTTTCTGGTGAGCATCAATTTTCTTCCATTAAGCCCTTGTATGATAATCCCTTGCAGCTATCAAATTTCCATATTCAGTCATTTTCCCACTTGGGATATCATAGATCTCGACATCCAGTGGTAACTTGTTTTCTTCCTTGTGATGGAATAATACGACTGCCTTGTCAAGGTGTCCATTTTGCATAGGTCATCGACTAACATAGCATATGTCTAATTATTTTGAAGTACCCACATTTTACCAAATATTGTTATAGCCTCTTTCTATTGACTTAACATGCCCACCGCATGAATCGAGGTGGTGTAAGTAACATCATTTGGAACAACTCCTCTACTAAATCATTTTCAAGAAAAGGTTTAGAGAATCAACGTCTAGCCCTTTTTTGCAAAGAGCATCAATAACTATGCTATAGGAAAACTAATGTTGCTTCAGTTTATCAACAACTCGCCTATGCTACAAGGCCACAATTTATTCAAAGAAAAACCACTTTATTAGAAGTGTACCTGTTCATAGGTTCATAATCACGTTAACGAATTTTAGAGTACAAATAAATCAAAGCAATATCAGTTCCCTATAACACAGTTATTGGTGGTCTTTGCAAAGACGGGCTAGTTGTTGATGCTCTAAACCACTCCTTAAAAAGCACCAGTAAAGGTGTTGTCTCCGATGATGTTACTTACAACACCTTGATTCATAGGGTTGTGCATGTTAAGTCACTAGAAAGAGGCTCTAACAGTATTTAATGAAATGGATGGTCGCAAAATTTCTTCTAACGTACACTCTCTTGATGTCTTGGTTGATGCACTTCAAAAACAATGGATGGTTGTTGATGCAATTAATGACAGTATCAAGAGCATAATCATCATCCATGATTTCTAGAAGACCCATTTGATTGTACAAAGAAATCACAGCATAATGACATTCCATCTTCGCAACTTTACCCAACAAGTGAAGGACACGCAAAAGAGAGCGGTTTACTTATTCGTTGAATACCATCAAACCAACAAAGAGGTCTTTTCCATTCACCATGGTAAGGTCATTATTTAAAAAAGCCTGAGAATGAGTGTGGGCTATCAAACATTTTAGAAATGAATGATGCGAAAACATAACTCAAAAGCCACATCAGAAACCCAGATCGCCATTTCTTTGAATCTTCAGGATCTCTATTAGAAAAAGGGTTTTGGTTGAAAGGATGTTTCTTGGGTGTTTTTCTCTGCTTCGAGATTTAGTTGCGGCACTCAGCAAAATGTCTTTTATGGTGGCAATTAAGCTCAAGCTTCAAAACACAATGTTCCATGCCCTCATGGAATTCAAAACGCACCGTTTTTCTCCATATTAAAAAAAATGGTCCTAAAATATGATGGTGTTAAAAAAAAAAAAAAAAACATAAATATCCCCTTAATACCCTTATCCTCAAAACATATCATTTGTCCTCTCAATTGATAAACAATTAACAAAAAACTTCTATATGTTAAGACTTCTAATAAAAATAATACTCGTCACACAAATAATGAGTCATTGAACAATTTTATAAATGTTAGCTCATCCTCATACGATCACACTAAAGTGAAAAGAAGAGAATATTATTCAACTTTTTAAGGTATTTTAGTTCATTTTTTAAACAATTAGAATTTTAAAATTGAAATAATTACATAATTATACCTTCTAGTTTTGATTATTTCTAAATTTATCCATCTGTTTTAAGATACTATAAAGATATCTTTTGAATTCAAAAAACTTACCTCAATTATATCTCTTGCAGACTTTTTAGACTAAAAAATATAAAGATAAGACAAAAATACCCTTAATTAGACCAAATTTTTTTCTAAAATATATTTCTCTTCTTAAGTAAATATTTTAATGATATATTTATATTCAAAAAACCATAAAACATAAGATCCTTTTTAAAAATTTTATGCTTTGTTTTATAAATTTTTATGTTTTTAAATCTATAAGATATTTTTACAACTTTAAAAAGGTAATTATGTTGTTGTGCTTATTTTTTATTTATTTATAAGGATGAAATTAAAACAAATTTTTAAAATTCAAAGGATTTTTTTTGTAGTTTTTGAAAATAGAGAGATAGATTAAGAAATAATTAAAACTAGGAGGTATAATTATATAATTAACTTTTTTAAAATTATATCAATATAGCAAGTTAAGCTAGTTTTAGAAATGATAGAATTACCAAATACTTTAAGTACCACATGCCAATTACATGTTAATATTCATTAAAAATCATAATAGAATATCTTCTTTTGTTAACATTTCATAGGTAAGAAGTTATGAATGTTACATTTTAAAGGTCAGGGCATATTGTCATAACGAACTATAGTTAAGCAGGATCTTTTGTAATTAAGTTGAATAAATATGATGATATTGTCAACACTCCACACACAAATAGGATTTTTTTCTTTTCCAAGAAAAACATAAATATAAGAAATTATCATTGAAACACCAGTTATTTTAACAGGTATAACTTTTGTAAAATCATATGAATAAAATGTCACTTTAGTATTTTTACTAAGTCTCCGTAGTAAATATTTAAAACCTACATATTACTTACTTCTACCAACCTTGTCCCACTACATTAATGCTCAATTAAATAGCATCCTTATCATTTGAAGACATAGAATTAATTCACCTCAACTACCAAGAGACATCGATATATTTTCTTAACCACCTTTTTAATGCTTCCTTCATCTTCTTCCACAACTTGTCTCATTTGCCCCCTCAATTATGTTGACATTATTTGCTAAAAGTCTCCATGGGAGACATGATAATATTTTCTTTTAATGCTCATTTAATTCTCTCCCGCTCCTTAATTATTTTGATGCCTATTTATTCAACCATCATCACTTTCTTCTCTAGTTTCTCATTCTCTTATTTCCCACTTCAATTTATAACTAAAGAAACAAGGCATAAAGCTCTCTTTGCAATCACGACAACTATAATTTCTAGCCACGTTTGAAGCCATTTTGGAGTCAATTCAAGCTTGATTTTTAACCCAAACTTTGGTGTTTTTCAAAGGAGTTTTGAGGTAGGTTTTCTTTAATTTAAACTTGATTTTTAGTATATGTTTTCTCCATGCAAATTTCTAATTAGGTTAACAGGCATATTTGAACATTTATGAACAATATTACAAACATGCCAGGAATGTTTAAAACTGGTTTCCATAACTTTAAGATTGATGTTTTAAGGTTTTAAGCTTGAAAAGCAAACTTAAGCATGTTTTCCTCATTATTTACAAGAAAGGCTAGAGATGTGGTTTGATGATGATTTTAGTATAAAACTCATGAGAATATGTTTATTATAATTATATAATGCATGCTGCATATTTTCGAATGATTTTGAGACTTTGAACAAGGATAATATGCTTTGAGTTAAAGAAAAATTTAGTATTCCATAAACCTTGTATTATCTTTATGAACAGTAGCTCTTTTTTGAAATTCTAGGATTAGATAAAAATGAATTTTGTAAATTGGTTTATATATTTTAAAAGTAGACATCTTAAGCTTTCCAACGAGCTATCATGAGCCTAAATCGGAGTTATATTTTATTTTCTACGAATTTTTCAATTCTCGGATTGGAAACTAGTAAACCTACCATACCACCCGTCTACCTTAAGTAAACCATCCATTAACCTATGTGCTAATTGTAGATAGTGAACCCAACTTTACTCACCTTCTAATCCCTGAATGTCTTGCAACTTTTTCAAAACTATCCTAAGTAATTCATGAATCTTATTAGAGACTGAAATCTATTGATTTATACTTAATTAATTTTATGGATGTGGTTACATGTTGTGCTTTAGTTTTAATTGTCTTTATACACACCTTAGGATCAAAGGTGTGTAGAGCTTACGTTAATTAAATTCAGAGCTTAAAAGAAGCTTGGAAGGTAGGGATTCTATTACTAATCTTTTGTGAGGTTTTTATAGAATTAAAATTTATTGTTTTACCACAAGATATATGTATCTATGTTGAACTGCTATTATATGAGAATCACATATGAAACTATGACATGAACTCGCCCTGTATTAATTAACGAGGAACATAATGGATTAACATATGTTGTTATAAATTGGGAAGCATGGTTAGGAAAATGGACTCTGTAAATAATGATTGAACATTGAGAAATGGTGAGACGTAAAGAGGGCGGCAGTTACGTCCTTGGACACGATTACCCTAAAAGGTAAAATAGGGGGAAGGTGATGACGCTTCCTTGGGTCGAAAGTCCCAAAACACACTGTACAGGAATCGACTTGGTGATGACTAGGGGCTTGATGTCTCCTCATCGGAATACCCTCAAAATATTTGGAGGGTGGCCAAGCACGCCCATTTGGGTTTCGATAAGTTGAGTAATACTTTATGTAATGTAGATACCTAGGAATAATGATGAATGAGAATATTGTATATATGTATATGAATGAAACTTGGTAATGATTAATTGTGGTATCCACAGAATATGATCATAATAAATCTCATAATTTGGATAATGATGAAAGCTAACTAACCATGCAGGTTTAATGTGGTAAGAATAAAACCTTAAGGTGAGTAATAGTTTTCCCTACTGAGCATGTTGTCGCTCATTCCCTGATATGTTCATCTTTTCAGGATTCACTAAGTGTGAGGTGGCTATAAGAAATATAGTTGGAGAAGCTATGTAGCTATATTACGTTGGGATTATTTTGAATGCAAAGAATGATCTTCATGATAATGTAAGCATCCATTGTTACTTTATGTGACTGTATTAAGATTTGTTGAGGGTTGAAATGATGATGATGATAGTTGTATATTATTAAAATTTAAGGTGCTACATTAAACTGTAGTTTATTTACTTGTTTATGTTTTTATTTTAATTTGAGAGTTTTTATTTTAGTCCAAGCAAATTACGTTGATGATTTATATTTATTTTTTTAATCTTCATTTTATTTAATAAAAACTGTTAAACCCCACTTAGGGGCGTTACAATCATATTGATGGCTCGTGCTTTTTACTATTATGAAAGCAATTTGAGTTTTTTGTCATTTTTAAAAATTATTTGAAAGCAATTTGGAAATATCTAATTTTAAAAATAATTATTTTTTGAAAGTTTGCAAAAAATATGTCAAAGAATATTATTAAAACAATTTATTTCTAATTAGTTAAATGAAGGGAAGAAATGACATATTTCATGCACCAAAAAAGGGTCTTATTTTGCTGAAAACCCATATTTTAGAACGGTTAATTATACAAGTATACTTTTCATATTTAATTTTTTGCAATTATTTTATTATTTTTAAAAAATATATCATCTAAACTTAAAGACTATTTTAGTTTCATCCCAATTCATGTTTTCAGATGAAAGAGAGACCAAAAAAAGAAGAATTAAAATTATTTTGAGGAAAAGTATGCACTTTGCTAGAAAAAGAGGTCAACTAGACGAAGGTGATTTTCCCTGTAAGCAAATACGGGCAAATAAAATATAAATAGAGAAAAGAAAAAAAGAATCAGGACTTTCGTTAAGTTTTATGAAGTAAAACCTCAACCAAATATGAAGAAGATTCAAAATTAAAATAGCTTAAAGTTTATCATCAAAGCACCACAACATTTCCAAAACAAAATGGTAAAAGAAATGTATAATCATTTTGAGTAAATTTTACTGCTACACCCAAATATTTTTTTTATAATCAAACTTTTAATCTTAATATATACCCATTAGATTTTAAAATCATTGCATAATACATCCCAAGTCAATTGATTGAGGTCTTAAATAATATGAACATTTAATTTGTAATTAAGTTCATGAATTTATTATTCATTAGAGAATTAATAGATGCTCTTTATATATATACCATAAAATAAATTTTGGATTAATTTATACAATTAAAAAATAACAAAAAATACCATGCCACCTAATCATAATATATCTTACAAACCAGATATACCCTCAAAAATACACAAATTCACAAAACACACAAATAATCACATCAAAACCTAAAACAAAAATATCAAAAATGAAAAAAAAAAAACAACAAAAATAAAATAGATCTCTCCCTTCTCTATCATCTCTTTCGCTCTCCTGCTCATCCACGAACGCCATCTCCTTCATCGGCAAAGCTGGAGATTAAATCCAGTGAGAATCTTCCCAGCCGGTGGAATGTCTCTGGCGACATAGATCAGGTCGCAAGATCTCCAACGTTTTTTTGTCGGTAATCTGTTTGTGAATGTTGTGACCATGGATGAGACAAAGACACTGTGTTGGTTGTTGAGCCGTCTGAGTCGAAGGACGTTCGATGATGTTCGAGAAACGGATCTATACAGTGACGAATGACGATCAGATGTAGGGTGGAGAGGCGACCAGAACGGAGTTGGAGAGGATTCTCCCACAAATTGCAGCCCCGACAAGTACTCGTCGACATCTTGGAGGGAGCATGCACCGGAGTTGTAGAGGGAGCAGTTCGTTGCCAGAGTTGCACGAAGTTTCCGGAGTCATTGTCAAAGTCACATGGGAGAGAGGTCACTGGAGTCGTTGCCAGAGTTGGAACATTCTTGAGCTATAGCCATGTAGCTACAACAGATTAGAGGGAAAGAGACAGAGAGGAATCGTACGGGAGATAGAAGAGGTAGAAAGAGAGAGGGGAAAAGAAGGAGAAGGAAAGTACAAAAAAAAAAAAAAAAAAAAACCCTAATATAATTTGGGTGTATTTTACTCCTTGCAAATAATTGTTTTTTATATAGAGTGGCATAAATTACAAGAATTTTTTTCTTTATAGTATAAATTAATTCACATAAAAATATGTGACATTCCTCTTAAATAACTTCAATGGCAGTCAATTATAGAGAAGTAATTAGAAAAGTTAACAAATTTTATGTAGTTTTAATCAAAAATTATTTATGGAGGATCAACTTATATACAATAATTATATCAAATTGACGACTCTAAAAAATAAGTAATATATCTATAATTTTAAGTGTGTAATTTTAAGATTTTAGTGGAGTAATATTAAGATTAATAAAAGAGTAATAAAGGGTTTAACTAATATATTAGTTTTATTAGAACTTAAAATTATGGGTCAACTAGTCTCCTTGTCGTCCTTGTAAACATTGTTTGGAGACGTAAAATCATTAGTTTAATTAATTAATTTAAAATTATAAAATTTTAAATTAAATATCACTAAAAATAAATTAATTATGAATTAATTTATAATTATTGAATAATAAGATTATCTAATAAATAAATAATTAATTAATTTTAGAAGACACATTCCCTATGCCTAACCATTGTGTGTAGCACACATAGGCTTAGGGAAACATTTCCTATGCTGTTTAAAGCTTGTTTAGTAAGGTTAGGTATTTAGATTTTCTATTTTTGGATAAATATGATTTAATTTAAATTTGAAAACTTAAATTTGAAAACAAATGAGATTAGATAACAAACAGATTTTTTCTCTCATTTCTCCTCAAAATGGCACGACACACAGATATAGTATACGAATGTGGCGGCACCTACAACAGATAAGGAAAGGGAGAAATTTTCTTTTATTTTAATTAATAATTTGATATTTGAAAATTAAAATCAAGGAAGCTTCTAGAATTAAATAGACCTCTTATTCTAAAGGCATCCTCTATTTATTCTACATATATCTGTGAGTCACGGTTAGACTATAAAAAATCTGTTAGACAACCTAGTGTAGGTGTGTAGAGAGAGAGAGAAGAAGTGTTTACTCATGCGTTAAGATTTGCAGGTGACAAAGTGAGCAAGTGACCTTTTAAGAAACCCTTATTTTTTTTTCGTCCTCTTGTTCGTCCATTCGATGCCCAAGATTAGGTGAGGAAGGCTTTAGACTCAAATAGAGAATGATCGTCTCTAGTAGAAGAATTTCAAATTTTCTTTCTTCATCTGAGTTAGCAAAATTATCAATATATATTTATTTAGTGTTAAATTAATATAATCTATAACAAGTTTCTGCTATTTTCGCTAAATCGTTTTCAAAGATGTTATAATCCCACATTAAAATTAGTTGGTGGCTTATAAACTTACGAGCCGGTTTTGAGAGGGCGAGTTGTACCCATAGGCTTGTGGCAATTGATATGGGCTCAATATAAAATCAGTTTCTATCAAAAGACCAACATGCTCTAGGATGACAAAGATCATCCATTGGATTCAAGCCCCGTATTTGACTAAACTAAAAGGAGACTCTGGCTCCAAATAGCACCTCTCTAGTAAGCTGTGTTGCAATATCTTAAATAGCTCACACTCTTCCATTAAGTTTTTGTTCTCGAGTGTTTAAATAGTTAAAAAAAAAAAAAAAAAAACGAGGACACAGCTAATTCATTTATTTTCTTGTTATTCAGAGCAAACAAAATAAAAAGTTTTCTCCATGAAATTTCGGTCATTAGTAAATCACTTCTTTATGAGAAGGCAATGACAAGGTTTAGAACGATAAAAAGAACCGCGACATAAATGTGAATAGTCATAGAAAATGGCACGGACCCATTTGGTATTGCATTGTTCAAGCAATTGAAAACACCAAAGCTCTTCTAATAGGAAATTAGTGTGAACAATCTCAAAAGCGATTAAACAATCCGAATGTCATAATCACTTGCAATCGGAACACCTAAAAATAAGAAATCATAATCAAGAGTTCATGCAGTAGTGACTATTGTTACCTTATCCTACAAGAAATCCAAACCAACCGCATTCTTTTGTTGACAAAGAAGATAATAAAGTCCAACGCTGAACTAAGGTTGTCCCTAAACTAAGCACGTGGTGGAGTCAAATGGATTATCCCTAAACAAATTAGAAGGAGGAATTAAGTGGGGAAAGTAGGTTTCGCAACAGTCTACTGGTTTGCTTCGCAGTTCGATTGCCAAGGGAAGAAATGGGAGCCAAGTAGCGATTTCTGATCTTTTATTAGCAATCTTATCATCTCATAGACCATTTAAGCACAAAGTTCAGTGATTTCGCATTTGCGCAAACTTTAGTTTCATCAACATTTGCTTTGTGAAGCTTCATATTAAAAATCACATCTCATGCCAACTTTTTTTTTTCCTTATAGGACTAGGTTGCCGTCTATGTTTCTCTCATCTTGTTTTTGTATTTCAGATTTCTAAAAATCAGGTTAACTCCTTGATCAAATGTTTCGATACAGGCAGCAGAACAAACAACAAAACAGAAACATAGACTAGGTCCACATAGGCTCCAAAGAAAGCCAAAGCAATAAACAAAGTAGACAAACAGCACTGCCATGAAAACCGGGATAACAGACAGAAAACAAAACACAAGGATTCATTCAATCAAATCGGCATACCTACATCACTGGGACGTAAAGACAAGGCAACTACGCTTTTAGAGTATGTTTTTGTTAAAATCCCAAGGATAAGAAACCTGTTTTTAACATCTGGTGCATATGGGTAGTGTGGAAACAGTCGCACTTTCAGGCGAATAAATGGCAACAATCTTAATTCAGTAATTGGGTAATAAATGAACAGCTCAAAACTCAAAAATATCTATGAATTACAACTTTAAGATCAGAAAGGGTGTATAGTTATCCATAGAGTTCCGTATCATGTACACAAGATTATAGAAAAATTAAGACGGAAAAAATGAAATTACCAACAAAGGATCAAGAATATATGAATAAAATTGCTCCTATCACAGAATGAAGTGGTTTTTTTGCTTCAGTTGCATGGGATTCCTGCTAAAGCTTTCGCTGTTTCTGTTTCTTAACCTTCTGAATAAATGGTTGCAAAGAAGAATCCAATTGATCATTAGATACCAAACCAAGAAACGACTCTACAGTGGAATCGTCTGCAGAGAAGCCCTTTTCCAACAATTCATCCTTAAGTTGCAACGCTTTAGGATATCACTTGATTGGTAATCAAACCTTGTATCATCAGATCATAAATGCTACCGTCTGGCGGGCACCCATTCTCTTCCATTTCACTGTATAAGCTTGTGGCTTCATCAATTAGGCCCCCGGAAAGAAACCCATTGACCATTATGCCATATGCTCTCACATTCGGTTGTAGGCCTTTGGATGATAATTGCGAAAAGAGATCCTTTCCAGCTGTCAAATTTCCAGCCTTACACATGCCTCCAATGAGGATAGTGTAGATCACAATATGGAGCGATAACTTCTTTTGTTCCATATCTTTAAATAATGTCATTGCCTCTTCAAGTTGTCCGTTTTTGCATAAGCCGTTGAGTAAAATAGCATATGTTTGAACATCTGCCAGCTACCCACGAATTTTCATTACCTGTAAGTATCTCTCGAGCAGCTTGAGTTCGTCCAAGTTTACACAAACCATCAATTAGACTGCTGTAAGTTACAACATCTGGAATCAATCCCTTGGATGTTATTTCATTAGACAGTCTAAGGGCCTCGTTTATCCTCTTACTCTTGCAATACCCATTGATCAAAATGTTATAACTGTGCAGATTAGTTCCAAACCCTTGCCAATCATCATATCAAATACTTTCCCCGCCTCCTCAATTTCTCATCAGAAACATTAACCGTCCATAAGCGAATTATAGGTTAACACATCAGGTTTGATGCCTCTGCGTACCATAATCTCCATCACACGTTGTGCATCTCCAACCATCCCCTTTTTGCAAGGCATATCTACCAAGACAATGAAAGTCTGAATATTCGGAGTGATTTTTCAAGCTACCACTTTATTGAACAACCATATGGCATGATTAGATCGACTTAACATGCACACTTCGTGTATCAAGGAGGTGTAAGTAACCACATCTGGAAGGACACCTTTATTGGTCATTTCTGAGAAGAGGTTCAAAGCATTGACAAGTAGCCTGTCCTTGCAAAGGCCGTCGATCACTGTGCTATAGGAAACTATGTCAGGGTTTCAGTTCCTATCTTTTCGATGTTCCTTAGCAACTGAACATCTGCAGCAGTGTTGCCCAATTTACAAAATCCACTCAGTAATGTGTTGTAAGTAACGATATTAACCTTACAACCTCCACTGGTCATCTTTCGAAAGTATTCAGCAGCCTCATCGACCTTTCCTTCGAGCAAAAACCCTTTTATTAGAGTAGTTAGGGTCACAGTGTCTGGTTGGCAAACAGATTTCACGAATTTTCCCAAAACAGACAAACTAGAATTTCATATGATTCAAATGACAGAAACAACTGATCATAGTACTGAGAGTATAATGATCACCCATGATTCCTACAAGACACATTTGCTTGTATAGAGAAATCACAGCAAAAAAGTGCTTCATTTTCGCAATTTGGCCCAACAACTGAGTGAAACGAACGACAGAAGGCAGAGGACGCATTCGGAGCATTTCATCAAACAAATTCAAAGCATCTTCCAGATTTTCTATTTCATTGTATTTTCTGTCATAATTGCTTCGAAAAATCTCATTTTGTAGAGGCTTCAGAATGATTTTGAGCTATTAGATTCTTCAACACAGCAAGACTAGGAGGACAAGAAATCATACCTCCAGGGCCATAAGAAATCCCAGAACTTCTCATGAAGAAAACCCAACTCGCTTTGGAACCAATTCTCTGCATCTCTAACCTCAGAAATCTCAGACGGTCTGTGTTTGAGAAATGAGAACGGAACCTTCTCTCTAGGTATCCCCTCCCCTTTTCAAATAACACTCGTCTGGTCTACTTGTTCAGTTGTTTGTGGAGCTTATTCTTATTATTTTCAATTAGGAGAAGCACATGCAATTTTTTTTTTTTTTTTTTAGTATTTACATTGAATGTATTTATTTAAGCAAGGATTAATTTTGAATTTTCCTTCTAAGAATAAGGGTTGTCCCTTCAAAAAATTCAGACATAATTAAAACTATTAAAAACATTAGTGGTAGTATTTTTTTTTGAGGTAAGCGGTAGTGTTAATGTTGTAACTTATTATTACATTATACAATTGAGGGGAGTTTTTTACCATTTTAATGGTGTATTTTACCATCTCAATTTCAATTAAAATCTTTGGTTACAGTAGTGTAAATTTATCACACGCTTAGTTTAAAAAAAATGAGCTATAAAAAAGTTTTTTTAATTAAAATTGGTTTTAACCATATATCTTTTACACCCCATAAGTTATAACAGATGAAGTGAGACAAAAACTATTTTTCGGATCAAATTTGAAATTCTCTTTAAACTATTCAAATTTTTGTTTTAAAAATAGGAAAATTATGTCCTTATATTTTGTTTTAAGCCAAAAAAGTTGTTCATACAGTCTATGTCTAAATAAAAATGCTCTTTGAATAGTTTGAGGCCCTTTTGAGACAAAAAAGACAATAAATTGTAGTCAAAAGCAAATTTTATCAATTAATATGTAAGTAATGTCAGATGTTTTGAAAAAGTAAAATAAATAGCAAATGTGAAAATTAGTATTTTGAAACAACTAATAGGTTGTTTAGTAGGGTGGTTAGAACCGTTAGTTAAAATTGTTTTCATTGTAGTATGTAAAAGCTTTACATTATAGCGGTTACTGTAGCATGTGAGTGATGGAACAAAACTTTACAGGTGAAAACCATCATTAAATCCTAAAACTTATGTTGATTCATCAAGAATTATTGCAGAAGCATACCTGAATCCATTTGAAGGGTTGAATTCTTAGTTCTTGATCTTCTGAGTCTATACCGTTTCTTTGAGAGGAAGTTTTCTCTCTTTTTTAGTGATGGGATGCCAGAAAAGAACGTAATGTATGACTCAGGGACTATAACCTTTTATAATATTTTAAGTTAGTCTTATTTCTATTTTGGCCTATCATAAAAATAGAAATTAGACTTTAAATCTCTACACATAATTTTGTACCCACACTTTATGAGATGCTTTAAAACAAAAAACTTTACACTTTATTAGATCACTTTAATTAGGCCAACCTTATGTAATAGCCTTAATACACATTTATTTAATATATTAGCCCACATATTGTTGGGATTAATTCCAACAATTTCCTACTTGGGCTATATTTGAAACTTTATAAATATGAATTATACCTTTATAAGCTCATGAATTGTGCTATCATTACCAAAAGCATCACTAATCAATCCGGTCCATCAATCATATCAATATAGGATCAAAGCGGTCTTCGTTACATGTAGCATAACTAAACCCATCAATGATCACTTATATTAATATAATGAATGACATGGATCAAGTATGGATGTGTAGCAAGGAAATTTCATGCAATGTGATCTTAACATGCCTATTTCTTACTGATTCAACCTTATTCTTTAGTAAGATCAAATCAAACATATTTAGAGTGAAAATAAATTGTAAACTTTATTTATGTAGAAAATAACTATAAAATGTGTCTACAACAAGAAAGAATCCAAGATATAAACTCCCACAAAAATGACATATCCTCAAGAGATACAACACTCATTTGAGCAGTATGCTCATGAAAGATCTTGGGCGGTACTCCTTTAGTAAGCGGATCCGCAACCATAGAGTTTGTCCCAATATGCTCTATAGACACTTGACCACTCGCACTATTTCTTTAACAACGAGGAACATAATGTCTATATGCTTTGACTTTGTTGAGCTCCTGTTGTTATTGTAACGCCCGCCTAATTTCATGTAACGGATTATGTTATGATAAATAACGACGTTTAATATTATATTTATGATATGTGTTATGATATATGATAGATGGTGCTAACCATTTTATTTTAAGAGTTATGATAGATGACGTTCGCGTGGAATTGATGTGCTCAAATGTTCATGTCATTAATGTTATATGTTTAATCATATTTTATTGATAATTTAATGTTATGAATGATTTTTGTATTTAAGGACAGATCGGCAGGCCGGACCATTCAGTTCGGCAGGCCGGACCATTCAGTTCGGTAGGCCGAAATGATTTCCTCAGAACGGCAAGCCGATGGTGTGTCATCGGCAGGCCGGACTTCAGAAATCGACAGGCCAAAAATAGAGATCGGCAGGCCGATGATAGCTCACAAGTAGTCAGCAGAAATTTCACAAAATTGTGATGAGGTTGAATTTATGATAAGGATAATTTATTTTGTATAATTAACATAATTATGGGATGATTTGTTTAATTTTGGTAATGAAACAATTGACTTTTGATTTAATTGATAAGTTTTCTCGAATTACAAAGGTAAATTATGGTAATCGTTACAAAATTGATGACCTTCCCTTATTGCTTCCCACTCTCCACGCATATGAGCCCGTTTTAGTCAGAAAAATTTCTGAAACATCTCTCATTCCTTTTTACGTTACTTTCATTTTCACATTAACACTCTCTCTCTCTCTCTCGATTTCTCTCTCTCTCATTCTCTCTTCTTATCACATTTCTCTTCTTATTCATCCTCTCAAATTTTTCCTCTGATTATTATTATTTAAAATATTGAAATTCTTTGGACTAATTCGAAGAAGATTAAGGAAGAATTCGTTTTAAGGTAAGAGTCTAAATTTTCTTAGCATGTCTAAAATTTTCTTCTCTTCAAACCGACTGCCATATCTTTGTCTAGGAATTGTATTTTTCTCTGAATTTTTAGTATGTTAATTATGCATGTGTTATGTGATCCTCCTCCAAATTTCACGTCAATTCGAATTTTCTATAAGAAGTTATAAATTTTCTTCTCTCCACTACTCACAATAAATTGTTGCTGACTGTTCATGGG
>CAMOHE010042898.1:0-18105 GCA_946598075.1 Artocarpus hirsutus | reverse complement strand
TCACAAAACACAAAACACATCAAAGTTCAAAACAAACCCTTCTATATATTTCTTCTTTGTTCCCTTTTAAAAAAAGCTTGTAAGATCATCATGGGTGTTTTCACTTACCAAGATGAGTTCACCTCCACCATTGCACCCGCTAGGTTGTTTAAGGCCTTCGTCCTTGATGCCGACAACCTTATGCCAAAGGTTGCGCCCCAAGCAGCTCAACAAGTCGAGATCCTTGAAGGAAATGGAGGGCCTGGAACCATAAAAAAGATCACCTTAGGTGGTAAGTTAACCTTTTCATTTTCCGTCTCCAAGATCCTGTTAATTATTTAAGATTCTTGTCACATATTTTATATATCTTTAACCAAAAGAGAATAGGCGATTTATCGTTCATGTATTTAATTACTAATTAAACGATGAATGTAATTCCAATTCTTAATATCTAATAATTGATAGTTAAGTTCAACCTTAAATAAAATGACATTTTTTTTCAGTCTGATCACACTAGAACGAAAAGTACATTAAAGAAAATATATAGAAATTTTGAAGAAATTAAAAATCGTCATATGAAACTTTATTTGCAGACAACCAGTACGTGAAGCATAGAATTGATGCAATTGACCAAGACAACTTAACCTACAACCACAGCTTGATCGAAGGAACTGTTCTGTCTGCTGAACTTGAGAAAATCTCTCATGAGACAAAGGTGGTGGCATCCCCAGATGGCGGAAGTGTCATTAAGGCTACTACCACATTTTACACCATTGGAGATGCCCAGGTTGATGAAGCGAAGGCTAATGAAGGGAAAGAAAAGGCCGCTGGTGCGCTCAAGCTCGTCGAAGGCTACCTCCATGCAAATCCCGACGCTTACAACTAAAGTTGTTGAACTATATGCTTGTCAAATTACTTGTTTTTCTTTAAATAAGTGGTTATAAAGTAAAATGATTAATTTTATAGATATTCTCAGTATAGAAGAATCAGTTAAATCAGAGGCTTCATACGACAAGTCGTTTTGTATGAACCAATGTCGTTATATCAGTCTCTTTAATGTTAATTGAGAGTGTTGATTAGTTAGTTCAATTTTCGTAATGGAAACAAAGTAGAGAGAAAAACTGTTAAGAGCAATAGTATAGTAAGAGAAAGGGATTTTTTTCTTTGTAGAATTCTTCTTGTAATTTTCTTGGGAAAAGTTTCTAATGGGAGAAGAAAAGGAAAGATTAAGGGTTGTAATCCCTGAATTTAATTGAAGCTTAGAAGACAATCAACGTTAAGGTTTAGGGTTTGATTTGGAAAATCTTAAAGATTTTGAAAACTCAAAGTACAAATACTAATACTGAGTATAAATGCAAATTTATTTTTTAAAACTTAATTTAAATGTTACAGGGCACATGCCTATCCGAGTTGTTAGCTTGTTTTGCATATCTTAAAATAAAAATAAAAAATAAAAAATAAAAAGTGATTTGCCTTAGTTTTAACAGGGGTATTGAATATTCTTCAAAATGGTTTCTTGATTATCAATGCCTTTATTGCGAAAATTTCTAAATTGGTTAGGATTAAGATTAAAAAAATGCCCTCGTTTACAGGTCACTTCTTTTGAAAGGTGTTTGCAGGTCACTTCTTTTGAAAGGTAGTGTAGTAGATTAGTGTATTTAAGAAGTATGGTTTGAACCAGATTTCTTAGCTTAAATACTGTAGTATATGAGAACTGTAACAACTAAAAGTATTAGTTTAAACTAAAAGAGCCAAAAAAAAAACACTTAAAAATCTTAAAGATGAGGGACAATAAGTACACGGTAAAAAATCTGGAAAAACTAAAAAAACATGGATGGTGTAGATCCTTCTCAGGAACTTTTTTTAGGAAACAAAAAACTGTTTTCATAGAACATTTATTCTCTTTATATTATCTTAAAAGATACAATGTTTTCTTAAAGATTTCAATACAAGGTGGAATATCACAGCTCCACACACTTATTAGCAAGGCTAGGAAGTCTAGGAGACAAAAAACAACTTTATAATCACTTATTTGAAGAAAAACAAGTAATTTAACAAGCATATAGTTCAACAACTTTAGTTATAAGCGTCAGGATTTGCGTGAAGGTAGCCATCGACGAGCTTGAACAAACCGGCGGCCTTTTCTTTCCCTTCCTTAGCCTTCGCTTCATCAACCTGGGCATCTCCAACGGTGTAAAACGTGGTAGTGGCCTTGATGATACTTCCGCCATCTGGGGATGCCACCACCTTTGTCTCATGAGAGATTTTCTCAATTTCGGCAGACAGAACAGTTCCTTCGATCAAGCTGTGGTTGTAGGTCAAGTTATCTTGGTCAATTGCATCAATTCTATGCTTCACGTACTGGTTGTCTGCAAATAAAATTTCATATGACACTTTTTAATTGGTTCAAAATTTCCATATTCCCTCTATAATGTACCTTAAGATATATTGTAATCAAAAAGTGAAAGAAGTGTCTTTCTATTTAAGGATAAACTTACGTATTAATTACTAGATATTAAGAATTGGAATTACATTCCTAGCAGTTTAATTAGTAATTAAATACATGAAAAATAAGGAAAACAAAATTATTAATTACTAGACATAAAATATGTGACTAGAATCTTAAATGATTAACAATATCTTGGAGATGGAAAAAAAATTGTTAACTTACCGCCTAAGGTGATCTTTTTAATGGTTCCAGGCCCTCCATTTCCTTCGAGGATCTCGACTTGTTGAGCTGCTTGGGGGGCAACCTTTGGCATAAGGTTGTCGGCATCAAGGACGAAGGCCTTGAACAACCTAGCGGGTGCAATGGTGGAGGTGAACTCGTCTTGGTAAGTGAAAACACCCATGATTCTAATTAGTTTTTGGAGGGAATGAAAGAGGAAATATAAAGAAGGGTTGTTTTGAACTTTGATGTATCTTGTGTTTTGTGATGAAGAAATATGCATATAGAGGTGCTATTTATAGGCTGAGGCTGCAGGTTACCCTGCATGAAAAATCCACTGTTTGTTGAATAATTTAATCATTAAATGCATGCTTTTTGGATCTACATTGGTGGGAAAATTATCGTCATTTTTGTCCTGTTAGAAAACTGTACTATTCAATAAATGGAACTTTAGTCAAAAAAAGGCGCCCTTATTCATTTATTTTGTCACATTCTAGAAGACTTCCTAGGCTTGCCAATAAGTATGTGGAGCTGTGATATTCCGCTTTGTATTGAAATCTTTAAGAAAACGTTGTATCTTTTAAGATAATATAAAGAAAATAAATGTTCAATGAAAACAGTTTTTTGTTTCCTAAAAAAAGTTATTGAGAATGATCTATACCATCCATGTTGTTTTTTAGTTTTTCCAAATTTTTTACCCTGTACTAATTGTCCCTCATCCTTCGTGTATTTTTTCCGGCTCTTTTAGTTTAATAAAAAATTTTAATTGCTATAGTATAAAGTTTTTACATATTACAATATTTAACCTAAAAATTTTGATTCAAGTCATACTTTTCAAATATACTGTTTTGATTCAATTTATACTTTTCAAACACACTAGTAATCTACTGCAGTACCTTTCAAAAGAAGTGACCGCAAATGAGGGCATTTTTTTAATCTTATTCCTAACCAATGTAGAAATTTTTGCAATAAAGGCATTGATAATCAAGGAACCATTTCGGAGAATATTCAATACCCCTGTTAAAACCAAAGCAAATCACATTTTTTCTTTTTTTATATATGCAAAACAAGCTAACAACTCGGATAGGCATGTGCTATGTAACTTTTATATTAAGTTTTAAAAAATAAATTTGCATTTATACTCAGCATTAATATTTCTACTTTGAGTTTTCAAAATCTTTAAGATTTTCCAAATCAAACCCTACACCTTAACCTTGATTGTCTTCTAAGGTTCAATTAAACCCGGAAATTACATTTCTTAATCTCTCCCTTTCTTCTCTCATTTGAAACTTTTCCCAAGCAAGTTACAAGAAGAATTCAACAAAGAAAAAATCCCTTTCTCTTACTATACTATTGCTCTTAACAGTTTCTTTCTCTAGTTTGTTTCTGATGACGAAAATTGAACTAACTAATCAACACTCTAAACTAACATTACAGAGACTGATAAAACGACACTGGTTCACAAAAAACGACTTGTCGTATGAAGCCTTTGATTGAACTGATTCTTCTAAGCTGAGAATATCTATAAAATTAATCATTTTAAAACTAATTTTTTGACATTTCAGTTGTTGTCCCTTTTTTTTTTATTTGCTTGTTTTCTCCTTTCTTTTTGCGTTTAGGACTAATTTGTTGTTTTTCGATGTCCGCTTATTACGCCTTTCAGTGGCACAATTTTTCTCTATGATTCTTGGTGTCGTCCAGTTATTTTAGTGTCGTTTATGTAGTCCTTTTCTTTTCAGTTCTCTCTATTTGATGTCGTCTGTTTTCTTGGTATCGTTCACGTATTATATTATTGTTTTTCAACCGTCAGCGTTGTTTATTCTTTTCAACGTCGTGAACTTACTTCAGAGTCATTTATAATATTTTATCGTTTATCACTTTTGGTGCCGTTCAATTATGTCAGAGTCGTTTTTTTTTTTTTTTTTTTTTTTTTTGTCTTTAATGCATATTTTCGCTTGTTGGTTTCTCATATTATCATCTTCTAATTTTTTTCCGTGTTTTGATGTCGTTTTGTTGCTGTGCTTTTCAATTCTTTTCGCTGTCATTTTTATTTTGTCTTTCTTTTCATTATTCATATTTTTTTTTTGACGTCGTTTTCATCCTGCCCTCCATCCCAATGCCAAAGAGTCATATGCCAAATGGCAGCACCCTCAAGAGGAGGGCTTCCTGCCTTTCCCAACTACTTAATAAAGTTCATACACTTGTTATATAGGCAGGGATATAGCTACTCACGAATGAGGCTGAGCGGCCGTTTTCGTGAATTTTTTATTTTCTTTTAATTTTGTATGTTAAATTTTATAAAACTTGTATTTTGTCTCTCTTAAAATTGTACTATGCCACCCCTCTTCCTACCACCCGAAATTGTATTTTAACCCCAAAAATTCTATATATCTTTAATAATTGCCCTAATTTGATAGTTTAGTCATGCATTCGCCTCTTCTAACTAATTTTTGAGTCCATCCTTTTGCTATACAACTCAAAAGAATCGTTCCAAAGTAGGTGGAGAGGGCAAGTAACAAGTAACAGGTCGTAGGGCATGTCGGTATGAGATATGGGCAATGGAAATTAGATTTTAGGGGAAAAAAAAGCAAAAGAAAAGGCGGTGTTCAAATATTCTAAACATCAATTAATAAGAAGATAAGAAAGAAGGAAAGAAGCATTGGTGGAAAATATTGTTGATTTCTGACTGGCTGGCAATTTTAGAAGCCAACCTTCAAAACTTTTAGTCATCAAAGAAGAAGCAAACACGTAAACATTACGAGTCATTCTTGGAAAAAACAACAACAACAACAATAAAATAACGAGGCGTACCATTCCCATTCTTAACATACCCTTCCCACCTAAAGAAGAAAAAAGGGGCAAAAAGCTTTTACGAGGAGTCCCATTTCTGAAAATTTGAAATGAACCGTTTTTTCTGACGATTTACATGAACTAACTTTTAGTTTATTTTGATTTTTCATTTGTATATGAAATAAAATAACCAATAATTAAAATTAGAATATATAAAGCTCGGACAGTGATTTATGTTTGATGAAGTTGGTATATTTTGAAAAAGGTGTTACAACTAGCTGTTTGCTAAGCACGTCCATAAAAAAGAGAATGACGCAAAAAAAAAAAAAAAAAAAAACTTCTGGAATGCTTAGAAGCCACGGTACAAATTACCATAGTTTAGGGTTCAAATAAATTTTGCTATAGTATTATTTTTTTTATAAAATTTTAATTGTTATATAATTTTCAATTCAAATTGAGTTCACAAACGTCCTATTTATGTTCCTCCTCTTTAATCTTTAGTACAGTGTTAAAGGAATTCAGCTGAAGGAAAGATCGGATCTCCAGTAGTCAAAAAAAAAGTAAGGAAAAGATTTACCAATTAATGATGGGTAATTTTTTTTAATCTCCTACTGTTTTACACTTTATTGGTTAATATAAACTCAAATTATACATTTTCCCGCTGCACATGGAACTTTCTAAGTCATTTTGAATAATTATGACGAATTATCACATCATCTAGAATGTGAGGAAATCAGTAAATTAGGGCGCCTTCTTTGACTAAAGTTCTACTTATTCAAAAGTAGAGACTCCTAGCCGGACAAAAATGACAATAGTTTTCCCGCCAATGTACGTCCTAAAAAACATATATCCACCAAATAAATTATTCAATAAACAGTGGATTTTTCATGCAGGGCAACCTGCAGCCTTAGCCTATAAATAGCACCTCCATATGCATATTTCTTCATCGCAACGCAAAATACATCAAAGTTCAAAACAGACCCTTCTTTATATTTCCTCTTTGATCCCTTTTAAAAACTTGTAAGATCATCATGGGTGTTTTCACTTACCAAGACGAGTTCACCTCCACCATTGCTCCCGCTAGGTTGTTCAAGGCCTTCGTCCTTGACGCCGACAACCTTATGCCAAAGGTTGCGCCCCAAGCAGCTCAACATGTCGAGATCCTCGAAGGAAATGGAGGGCCTGGAGCCATCAAAAAGATCACCTTAGGTGAAGGTTAGCTAACACTGTTATAATTCTAATTATGGCCCACGTGTTGTTTTTGTGAAACAAAAAAAAAAAAAAATCAACTGCAAATAACTGCTTTTGTAACCAACCGTGTGATGGTCACGGGTTGCTATTTAAGAAGCATTCAGGGTCCCTGAGCACACAATTTTACAGACTACACCATCAAAAGAAAATTGAGAGTGCTCAGAAAATTCGTCCAAAACAGAGAGAAATTTTCGGTCAGAAAACAGAGGAAGAAAAACAATGACAGGAGGTAATATTCGATCCATTTTGCTTCCGTTTTTATGAGTTCAAATTGTTGTATGTATTGCAATTTGATTCTAACAAACACTCCGTGATATTGTTATTTAATGTTATGATAACATATTTTACGTATCTTCAGTCAAAAGAGAACATGAGAATAATTCCTTTTTTCTTATCGTTCATGTGTTCGCTTACTAACTAAACTAGGAATGTAGTTTCAGTTCTTAATATCTAGTAAATTATAGGGATGTTTATCCTTGAATAAAAAGACACTTCTTTCTCATTCTAATGACAATAGATCTCTAAGTATTATAGAGGGTATATGAAAATTTTGAACCAATTAAAAAGTGTCATGTGAAATTTCATTTGCAGGCAACCAGTACGTGAAGCATAGAATTGATGCAATTGACCAAGACAACTTGACCTACAACCACAGCTTGATCGAAGGAACTGTTCTGTCCGCCGAACTTGAGAAAATCTCTCATGAGACAAAGGTGGTGGCATCCCCAGATGGTGGAAGCATCATTAAGGCTACTACCACGTTCTACACTGTTGGAGATGCCCAAGTCAATGAAGTGAAGGCTAAAGAAGGGAAAGAAAAGGCTGCAGGTCTTTTCAAGCTCGTCGAAGGATACCTCCATGCAAACCCAGATGCTTACAACTAAATATGTTGAACTATAGTGAAATTACTTGTTTTTCTTTATGTTTATCGGCTATACGGTTGTTTTTTGTCTCCTAGACTTCTTAGGCTTTGCCAATATGAGTGTGGAGATCTTATATTCCACTTTGTATTGAAAATCTTAAGAAGATATTGTGTCCTTTAAAATAATATAAAGAGAATATATGCTCTATTAAAAGAGCTCTTGCTTCCAAAAAAGAAGAAAAGTTCTTGCACGTGATTTGTTGTGACTAACGTACAATTAGTCATAAACTTTAATTTAATTTTTCTTATGACTAAAACTTTTAGCTATAGGATTATTAGTCCTTGAATGTTTTTATGTCTAAGCATACTTTTTAGAGTTGGATAAATTACTCAAAGAACGCAATAACCTTAAGAAAATAACAAGAGCAAAATGAGGAATCTTAAGATAATTGTATTTAGAGTTGTCTAATTTACTTGGGATACTTTTTCGTTTAGTTACAATTGTTTGTCTAAGAACATGGGATTAGTATTAGACGAAATTATGCTCCAATATTTTGGCACTAGAAGGAGGGCTTAAAGCAACATTTTTGCTCCAACAACCTATAATTTGTTGTCATTAACTCCTTTTGGTGTCGTTCACTTATATCCCAGCCGTTTTCTTCTTTACGGCATTGATGCTTATTATCGCCTTAGCTGACTTTATTGTCGTCTTTCAAAAATATTTCTGTTTTGATAATTTTTTTTGTCTTTTCAACTCTTCTTTTTCGTTTTTATTTCTTGTTTTCCCTTAAAGGTGTTTTATTAGTGTTTTTCCTTTTTCAGTGTTTCTATTTTGTTGTCATTGATACCCTTTATTTGGTCTTAAAAAGTGCAATTCGATGTAACCCAAGTATAAAGATGTCCAAGTAATAAAAGTCGACGAATCCTAAGACATCCACAGAAAAAGAATGTTGCTAAGTCTAGTAATTTATTATATTAATTATTTATTTATTTTAACGCTAAAAATATGAGGATTAATATTTATTATTTACAAAATATACACATTTTAAAGTATTTTTTATTTTTAGAATTTCATGATTTTGGAACTTTAATAACAAGAAATATAGCTTAAATTAAAATAGAATTTCAACCATAAGTGCAATTAATTCAAATTGACTTTAATAAAAATAACAACAATAATAACAGCAAATTAAAAGGGATAAAGCAGTAATTTAACAACGCTAAGGTTCAAAGGTTCCATTCTTGCAATTAACTTAAACAAATTTTAGTTTTTCTAATTATTTATTAGTTGGTTTAAGAATATATTATACCATCATATGTTGACAATAAATCAACCATTACTAAGTATTTATTGTGCCATTTTATGCATATAATATGGCAAAAACCTAACTTAATAAACAAGTATAATTTCAGCATTATTTAGCTAAAATAACAAACAAAATAATGAGTTATATATTTATTGAGCCATTCTCTGTCTATGGGTAATCAAGGTCCTCTCAAGTATTATTTGTGCTAATCTATATCATCAAAAAATGAAAACCAAAATTTTTACAAAGTTTTGGCTAAGAAAACACTAAAATCTTAAGTTTTCTAGAAAATAATTTGGCATTATAACTGCTTAGAAAACTAAAAATATTTAAGGTAATTTTGCCAGAATTTCAACTTCTCACCTTAGCTAAAAAAAGAAATTAAAAAGATATATTTAAAAAAATACTAGAAATATTATTGAGCACCATTTTTACAACATAAACCAAGAAATATTTTATAAAAACTTAAACTAAAATTTGAACATTAAAAACTAAAAGCTAAAAACTATTCTTAAAATCTTAATGGTATTTTTTTATAGGGAAGGAGTGCAAAGCCATTGCTGCCCCATTTTATATACTTCAAAAATCTACTATTTACAATTTTTAATAATTTTTTTTACACTTTATTTCTTGACTTTCTTAGCATCAACTTGGCAATTGTTTTTCTATTTTTTTTTTCTTTCTTTTCTTCATGTGAGATTCCCTTTCTCAATATGTGAATTTAGGCTTTAGATTCTATGCGAGGTGGCAGCTAGAGGTATGAGTATGTCTCGATCTCAGCCTTTAAAAGCGTGATCCAATGGCCAATAATCGTGAACAAAAGCGAGACTAGGTGGACCAAGGGGGGCCGAAGCCACATCCATTGGATCGGTTAAGATAGAAAGATCTAATGGCTGAGAAAGTGAGCGCATATAGAGCTGACTACAACATATCCAAAGCATTCTTAGATTCTTCTTATAGGTGGGCCCGGCTTTGGCAGCTAACGTGGTTTTGTTGGCATGTGCAGTTGGGATTCGCCATGTGGAATCTTATTTCTAAAATTCAAATCTTTATTTTTTAAGCAGTTGTTGCCCGTTTTGGTACCGTCTTGTTCCATTTTTTAGTTAGATTTCAAATATAAAGATAAAAAATTAAAACAAAATTAATTAAATTCACAAACATAGTATTTACTATAATTTTGAAATTATTTATTTTACATTAAATCACACAAAAATAATTACAGACTTCTAAAATTTTATGCTCATTTGGTTTAACACAGATATAATTTTTAAGACTTAGAAATATTTTTAAAAATTACTACAAATATTATAGAACATATTTACAAACTTAAAACCTGCTACATATTAAGACTCAAAATAAAATTATTCTTTATTATTTTTATGGTTTTAATTAATTTCAAACTAAACTAATATTTTACAAATGAAAACGATCCTAAAAATTACCGAAAATATTACTAAACATAAAACATATTAAAAACTTATAATTAAACATATTTATACACTAAGACACTAAAATGCTCTCTAACGTATTATTGTTTTAATTAGGGAGTTTAGTGAGAAATATTAATATAAAATGATTAATTTTAGCTTTAAAAAATGTGCATTTTTTCTTAATCTCATCACCTTTAGATCCCTTTATTTAATATTCATTTGCGTATTGTCTTAAGATAACGATTTTGCTTCACAACTTAACAGTGAAGGTAACAAAAAAAGTTTGTATTTCTCGTGCCTTATTTAGGGCAGAGGACAAGTGACAAGTGTGAAGTTGTAGGGCACGTCAGGTATTTTATAATGTTTATTTTCAATGGGAATAATATTTTATATTGTCTATTTTCAAATATTTTAGTCATCTAACAAAAAGAAAAGAGAGAAGTGTTGATGATAAATATTTTTCATTTCTCACGGGCTGGCATTTTTAGAAATCAACCTTCAAGACTTGAGATTATAAAAGGCTAAAAAAAAAAAAAAAAAAGAACTTGAAATCTTGAGGTATACTATTCGACTATTGCCATCAAACACTTCCCAACAAAAGAAAAAATAGGGGAAAAAAATAGCTTTTACCGGGAATCTTAACTGTTTCCTTGAGGATTTACATGAATTAAATTAAAGAGAGTTATGATATTTCATCTGTATAGGAAATAAAATAAGTAACCAGACTGGTATATATAAAGTCTGGATATTGATTTGTTTATTTTATTTTTTAGATAAAAGTATATTCTGAAATTTTTTTTATTACTTGCTATTTCCTAAGGACATCAATTAGAAAGACAATGATATTGAAAAAAATGACTTCAGGTTCGTCATCTTTAGTATAACGTCAAAGGAGACCTTCTAATGGTAAGAATTTGATCTCCAATAAAAGCAAAGAAAAAATTTACTAAAGAGTGATGGATAATGTTTTTATTGTTTCCTATAACTATCCAATTTTTTGGATTTCCATGAAGTTAACTTAAACTACAAAATAATTAAACAGAACTGTTTTTCTGTGCAAGCAAATTTTTTGAACTTTACTATGGATTTGAAAAATCGTCACACCATCTAGAAGACGACGATTTTTTTTCCCTAGTTGTGAAAGAACCATACAAAATCAATAACTTAGGCGCCTTTGTCTGACCAAAGATCTACGTATATATTGAAAATTACAATTTCTTAACAGGAAGAGAATATTAGTTCTTCTACCAATATAAAAATCCAATTAAAAAAATCCCAATAATAAATTATCCAATAAAAAAAGGATTTTTCATACAGTGCAAACTGCACCCTTGGCCTATAAATAGCACCTCTATATGCACATCTCTTCATCACAAAACACCTCAAAGTTCAAATCAACCCTTCTTAAACTTTTTCTTTTTGATCCCTTTCAAAACCTCAGATCATCATGGGTGTTTTCACTTTCAACGACGAGTTCACCTCCCCCGTTGCTCCGGCTAGATTGTTCAAGGCCTTCGTCCTTGATGCCGACAACCTTCTCCCAAAGATTGCGCCCCAAGCTGCTCAAAGTGTCAAGATCCTCGAAGGAAATGGAGGGCCTGGAACCATCAAGAAGATCACCTTCGCTGATGGTAAGTAAACATTAAAGACAACATATCGAAATTTTGAACGAAATCAAAAGTTTGATCGTGTGAAATTTCTTTTGCAGGCAAATATGTGAAGCACAAGGTTGATTCACTTGACCACAATAACTTGGCCCATGGCTACAGCTTGATCGAAGGAGATATTTTGTCTGTCGAACTTGAGAAAGTCTCTCACAACGCCAAGTTTGGGGCAGCTCCAGGTGGTGGAAGCATCATTAAGGTTAGTGCCACGTTCTACACCGTTGGAGATGCCAAGGTCGATGAAGAGAAGGCTAAGGAAGGAAAAGAAAAGACCGCCGGTCTGTTCAAGCTTGTCGAAGGCTACCTCCAAGCAAACCCCGGCGCCTACAACTAAATCAGTTGAACTATATATCTGCTTGTCAAATTAGTACTGCGCTTTTTTTCCCAAGCACGAGGCCTATGTGGCTTTCATGTTGTTTTTTCTGTCCTACACTTCCTAGGTTTGCCAATAAGAGTGTGGAGTTGTGATTTTCCTGCTTGTACTGAAATGTTTCAGAAACATTTTCTTTTTGCCTTATTATAAATAAAATACTGAAAATATATCTTGTGCTGGTTTATTTCTTTTGATTGATTTATGTGTTAGTCTTGGTTTATTTTTGTTACATCTTGGTAAATTTTTTAGCCTGTATGTTTTGTTTCACATCTTTATTTTACCTTTTTATTTTTATCATCGTATCATTACGTGGTGTTTGACAAATTTAGTTTCAATTTATCAGTTTCAACTTAAATAATACAAAGTCTCGCATGCTACAATGTAAAGTAAAAATATACTATAATTTAAACATTCATATACGACAATACTTATAATTCTAACTCTCAGTTCTATCTCACTTTTTAAATACCTTTTTATTCTTTGATATGTGCTTTACTATTGCACAAAATTTTGAACCTTTTGAAAAAACTGCATGTAGAAAAGTCATGTCACATACGATATGACCAAATCTAGGAGGCAAAAAATTTGCCAAAGATGTGACCTGCATATGAGGACAGAAAAAGAGAGAACAGTCTAATCCAAGGAACGTGTTCACAAGGCTATCACGTGTGATGGACCCAAAAAAAAAAAAGTTATCCCATATAATTCAGTTTTATGTATCCTTGATTTCAAATAAATTTACATTCAACTTTTATTACAGCGTGTTTTTTAAGCATCAATTTTATCAATTATGACAGTAAATAATGTAAAATTTTTAATAATTATAATAAAAAATATAATAATATTAAATTTTTACATGTTATAATTTTTAAATTTAAAACATATAACTAAAGTTTCAAACAAAAAAAAAAAAAAATCAGGCGTTAGCCAACAAAGTATCCTGAAAGAATACACAGCACAAGTATTTGAAAAATCTCATTTAGCCCGACGTGATAGCTGCCTTATTCCTTACAACAGGGTGGGCCCCACTGATGTGTCCCACCTAAGCGTGTATTGCGAGTAACGGGGCAGCTGCCCCTTAAGTTGTTTAGTACCGCTCCAAGTATTTATAGATAAGTACTCCTTTAGCAAAGTCAAGTGAATATGGTATGTCAAGATGAACAATCATATTTAACGTCTGACTTTATCATTAATAAAATAATATGATTTAATTTAAAAAATATATTATATATTAAATTGAGCTATATAGTTTTATAAATAATAAAATTATAATCTATATAATGTTATAGATAGTAAAATTATAACATATAAAATGAAAAAGATTTTTTTTTTTAAAGATAGGACGTAATGTTTTAATTATAGATGGCCATTCATATCGATGATAACTTAGAATAATAGTACACATCGATTATTTAAACTATGTTAATAATTTCTTTTATTTCGCTATCCAACAAACACAAGCCAATTTGTTGTTTTATTAATTTCCATATTGGCTGCTTGGATGCTGCGTCTAGCAAAAAGAAGACATGTATGATCACACTATTCATGGAAGTTACTTTTAGTGCCTGTTTGGTGGGCCTAATAATACTGAATAAGATATAGTCTTAGACTGAAGTCTATATATAGGAAATAATATATACCATTAAATTTTAATTAATTCAATTTTATGTTTCATGATGTGTTATTAAGATAAGGGCCTTTTATAATTTTTTTTTAAAAAACTAGGATCAAATTATAATTTTTCAAAATTTGAAGGGAAAAATTAATTTTCAAAAATTTAAGTCACATAAAAATTGCATCTCAGCGTCAATTTTCAGAATGTTTTGTTTTACCTCAAATTTTATAATCTTTAAAATAGACCCCTAATTTTTTTTCTTAGTTTGCTCCAATTGATGGTATGTTGTGTTTAATCCAATGTTTCAGCAAGGGATAGCTGCATCCCTTAAACGATGTTTCGAGCATAGACTATCTGGTCCAGTTTTTTAACATTTTTCACCAAATAGAGCATAAAAATTTTAATTCTATCATCCTTAATCATATGCACCAAAAAGGCCCTTAAGAAATTACATAGTAGTTTACTATTCAAAATTGGTCGGCAGATTAGATGACTTGAGCCCATGACTAGATTTTAATAAGTTTACTATTAGTATGTCTGCATTGCAATCAAAGGGTACTTATTACATATGGAGGATGTTGAAAAAAATTTGTGTAATTTGGCATGTAGTTTGAAAACATTGTACATAAACCAATATCTTGTAATCTAGTAACTTTCACTGCAAAGGGCCAAAAGACCAGCAGATCTTTTGCGTCTAGATATTCCAGAAGGAAATTTTCTAGAAGTGATTTAGGATTGGATTACCACTTTAGGCTTTGACTATTTAGATGAACCAAAGTGGATAGAATTTTCATCTATATGTATTTTCTTAACGAAGAAGTTTCATTAATTGTTAACCTGTCCTTGTCATTCGTAAGTATGCACGACATAGCATCTCATTTTTCTTAGAAACATAACATTATGTTGTCCGTTGGATGAGGTGGAAAATTTCTTCGTCTGAAATTACTTTCCTTATTCATCTTAAAAAGGGTGCTTTTGTAATTACGTTGCAATAAAGAATTTATTAAAATATTTAACAAACTGGTTTAAACAAAAAAATAAGTTAAAATATTATAACATATAAAAATTTTATATTATAATTATTTTTTTATACTGTAATTATTTTTGTTTTATTGTACTGTAACTCTTGAAAGTTTTAAACTACTTTAAATTTTAAATTTGAGAGTTGAGACCGTGTGTCAGGTATATCCTTAAACTAGAATAAAAGAGTACATCTCTTATGCACTATTCATTTTGTGGTCGTCTAACGGCCCATTGTGACCCTTTTTTTTCCTTTTTTAGTTTTTACCCTTTCTTCCCCCTTTTTTTTTTTTTTTTTTTGTCCCGATCTTCTTTTTTCTGCATCTTCGTCTTCATTTTTGTTTTTTCCCTTCATTCCATGCTCTACCTTTTTTTGTGTTTTTTTTCTTTCTTTCTTTTTATTAATCTTTTTTTTTTTAACTTTTTGAGAGCACTATTTGTCTATTATAGTCTCGTATACTTGAATCTTTCTTTATTTTTAACTCCACCATTTTGTTGCTTTTTTTTTTAATCTTTTTTAAACTCTACATATCTATCACTTTCTCTTATAAAACAGTATTTTATTTTTTCTTTAAATTTTTGATATTTTACTTTCTTTTCTCTTTCTTTCTTCCCTTTTTGGTGTTTTATTATAGTCTTTATTTAAACTATATACGTTTGCTATTGTCTCTTACATTCAGTATTTTACTTTTCTTTTCTTTCTTTCTTTTTGATGTTTTATTTTGTTTTTCTTTCTTTCTTTTTTTGGTCTATTTGTCTACTATGTTTCTTACCTCAGATGTTCTCCAAACTTTTCTCTTTTTATTTCTATTTCATTTTCTCTCTATCTTAATTTTATTGATTTCTCTCATAGATTTCTTAAACCTATAATATCAACTATCTCTCTTGAATAATCTTACTATTGATGATTAATTCTAACTTTTATTGTGGTTAGGTTCTATCATTACTTTCATGGTCAAATTTTTGTGCGTATGTCTCAATATTTTTTCTTTTATTTGGATTAAATGACTAAATCAAATTTTACATGGTTAATAAAATTATTGTTTTAATTTTGTAATTAATAAACTGATGATTTTAAAACAAAATCTAATGCAATAAGAACAAACGTGAATGTTGAAAAACAAAAAGTCATAAAAAACGATGTTGAAATTTTTTTTTAGAAAATATATGTTTGAAATAAAAATCAAATTGTGTTACCAATCCAAATCTTTTTTTGTTCTTTTTTTCTAAATATATATTTTTTAATATACTTTTTTTTTTCATTGTGTTACTCCTTGCAAGACTGGCCTATCCATTATACCTATCATATTTCATCTAAAATAATCAATTTATTAACTAAAGGATTCAAACTGTATATTTCATAAATCTCAAGACAATTAGATCCAAAAATAATTATTAATTATCAAAATAAAACAAATGCATATTTTTAAAGGTTATTTGCAAACCTTGATCTTTTAAAAAATCTCTAAATAAAATTTTTCTTCCATTCAATCTTATATTTAATATCTACGTCATAAGAACTTCAACTACATATCGGACGTTACTAAACTAGTCTTATGAAAAGCCTCAAATAGTTGTACACCAACAAGAAAGTGTTTCTTTTATTTTCTTTTCTTTCTTTTTTTTTTTTTTTTGGTCCGAGACGTGATTCATTAGGGGCAGAGGACAAGTAACAAGTGTGAAGTTGTGGGGCATATATATGAGAACAACAGTGGAATAACATTCTAGAAAAAGAAATTTCAAATATTCTAGTTAAATAAAAAGAAGAGAGAAAAGTACTACGAAAATATTTTTCATTTTCTGACTGGCTGGCATTTTTAGAAGTCAAGCTTCAAAACGTAAAATTATTAACGCAAAAAAAAAGCCATTAAATTAAATCTTGAGGCATATCATTCCCATCCCCAACCAACACTTCCCAACAAAAGGAACAGAGAGAGATTAATTTTACGAATTAAATTGAAGAGAAATATGGTATTTCATCTGTATATAATAAAATAACTACTGATTAAAATGGTAAATATGAGGCTTGGATAGTGATTTATTCTGAAAAATGTCGAGGCATAATTACCAATTAGTGATGAACGATATATTTTTTTCCCAATACTTTCTGTTTTTTTGGATAATGTTTACTGAACTTAAATACAAGTTCTTTTTCCCCATGGCACATAAACCTTTTTTCACACCCACGATAAATTTCAAAACGTCATATCATATAGAATGTGACCTTTTTTAACTTGGGACGCCTTCTTTGACTAAACCGCTATATATTATAAAAATTATGGTATAATTTCCTGACAGCACAAAATTTATAGTTTTGTCAAAGATCTATAGTTCCACCTGTTAAATTTTCTCAAGGCAAACTATAAATAGCACCTCCATGTATGCACATCTCTTCGTCACAAAACACAAAACACATCAAAGTTCAAAACAACCTTCCTTATCATTTTTTCTCTTTGATCCCTTTCAAAACCTAAGATAATCATGGGTGTTTTCACACGCGAGGACGAGTTCACATCCACCGTTGCTCCCGCTAGGATATTCAAGGCCTTCGTCCTCGACGCCGACAACCTTATCCCAAAGGTTGCGCCCCATGCTGGTCAAAGTGTTGAGATCCTCGAAGGAACTGGAGGACCTGGAACCATTAAGAAGATCACCTTCCCTGATGGTAGGCAAACAACTTTTTAATCTCCGTGTTTAAGATTCAGATGACATATTTTACATATCTTCTATACAATATTTTACATATCTTCTATACAAAGAAGACAGAATTTGGATTTGATAGTTCCATTTCTTATTAATATAAAATGGGTGTAACAAACCTCACATCATATTTAAAAAAAAAAAAAAAATTGTTCTTTCCTTTTCTTGTTACATCGATATGATGCACTCTTGATAAAAGAACAATAAAGACGATATAAATATATATTTTGAATGAAATCAAAAGTTAAACGTGTGAAATTTAATTTGCAGGCAAATATGTGAAGCACAAGATTGATTCAATTGACCACGATAACTTTACCTACAACCACACCTTGATAGAAGGAGATGTTTTTCCTGCTGGTGTTGAGAAAGTCTCTCATGAGACCAAGTTAGTGGCAGCCCCAGGTGGAGGAAGCATCCTTAAGATCACTGCCAAGCTATACACT
>CAMOHE010042897.1:42190-59242 GCA_946598075.1 Artocarpus hirsutus | reverse complement strand
GATTGGGGAAAAGGGGTGCCAACTTTCCGGTGGGCAAAAGCAAAGAGTAGCCATTGCTAGAGCGCTGCTAAAGAAGCCCGCGATTTTGCTTCTAGATGAAGCAACAAGTGCTCTCGATGCTGAGTCTGAGAAAAGCATTGTGAATGCTTTGGAGACAAGAAACAGTGACGGGACAATAATGTCCAAGACCACACAGATCACGGTGGCTCACAGGCTTTCCACGGTAATCAACTCGGATACAATTTTTGTCATGGACAAAGGTGAGATTGTGGAAACGGGTTCTCACTCAAGTTTAATAACATCCAAGGGAGTTTATGCAAGACTATTCCAGCTTCAAAATTTGGTGGGAAACTAGTGTTTTCAATACCATGTTTGCTTCAAAATGCGTGTGCATAGGAAAGATAAGAACAGCCTTAGAACAACTAGGTCCTTTAAGGACTAGTTTCTGAAAACTTTTTTTTCCAAAGAAATAGATTTTTAACCGAGGTATGGAATAAAAATTTCGGTAGAAAATTATCCCATTAAGACTATGCGCATGAGCTCCTGCTGTTTATGTTTATCTTGTACAATCTAGGGCTTCCATTTGTTAACATGCTAATTCTCCTTCACAATCAAATCAATTTAAGAGGAAACCTACAGGTGAATAACGGTAACTTGTCACGTGTCAACTCTATTCAATCATCTTCCTCTCTCCTGGTTCTTAATTGGATAGTAACAATAGCCGTAATACACTCTACCTCAATCTCCTATTCTTGAGATGGCAAATCACCAAAATGTCAATAATATTGGACAAGAGTATGAGCTAAGCACAATAACGTGGTACTCTCAATCTATTGCTAAATATTTCCTGTAACATCTATTATTTTTTTAATGGATATAATTGTGTATAAATTAATTATTAGTGTGCCCATTTAAGTTTTGTAAAATCTAAAATTTATTCCATATTATTTATTCTACTTATTTTTAATTTTTTTAAAATTTTCCTATACTTATTTAGGATAATTACCAAAATAACCTTGAAACTTTTATTTAATTACAAAAATGAAAATCTTTTGTTTTAATGAAATGTGCCCGTTTTCAACTAGTTCTTAAAAAATAATAAAATAATAAAAAAACTAGTTTCTTTGTCGCAAGCGCGTGTCTACATGTATCTATATATGTACACCTATGTATACATTAATAAGCTCACATGATCATTATATGATTTTCCCAACTCCAACCTTTAACTTATGGTTAACTTGAGTATGGAACTTCGATTCTAAGAAAATATTTTCATTATATGATTTTCCTAACTCCAACCTTTAACTTATGGTTAACTTGAGTACGCAACTTCAATTCCAAGAAAATATTTCAGCCTCCCAAGCTCTTTTATCTCAAATTCTTGTGCACCAATGTCTCCGATGGAGACTTGCTTATGAGCTTGGAAATAAGGGATGAGACTTGCTTATGAGCTTGGAAATAAGGGATTTTGGTGATCAAAACAACGTATTTTGTTTGAATTTAAGGTGCCATTTTTTATAGAAACGACATGTCATTTTCCAAAGGGAGATTGTAACGCCCCAAAATTAATTAAGCGTTATTAGAATGTTAAATAGTGGATTAGTATGCCATAATGAATATTTTAAACTTAATTTGATCATTTTGTAAAATTTCTAAATTTATGTTATTTTTGATTATTTTAATGACATTTAATCACTCTTAATCATTCTTAATTGTTATTTTTAATATTAGAATAAAACAATTTGCCAAAATATCTATTTTATAAAACCGTGGGCGACATATGTTTTCTGCACAGTGAAACTGCCCAAGTAAACAAAATGTCCATTTTATACCTCTCTCTCCCCCTCTCTCTTTCACTCACGTCTCTCTCCTTTCCTCTCTTTCTCACTCTCATGGTCTCTCTCTTTCTCTCTCAATTTCTCTCAAAATTTTTGAATCAAAAGTCACGCCCAAGCTTGGGTCTAGCGAAGTAGAGGCTCGAGAGTGTAATTGAGCAACTACAACTTTGATTTAAAGCTTCGATTTGAGGTTAGTTTCAAAATTTCTAAACTTTCCTAAATTTTTCAAATTTCTTAGTATTTTGAAATTTAAGTCTTCCTAAGCTTAGAAAACCACCAATCTAGGTTAGAGAAACTTAGAGCATATAGAATCTAAGTTTTGTTTGATCAAAAACGGATTTAAATTAAAATTTTTCATTTTTCTCCATTTTCTCTATTTTTGGGATTTTTAAAAAATCTTTGTCTAAATCTTGTTTGAATTGATTTAAAAGTATTCTATAATGTTTTTCTATCAATTATGATCATTACCCATGCTTGAGAACTGAGAAAAACAAGTTAAAATGAAGATTTGGGGTTTGGGGAGGTCGAAACCTATGCCTGAAAAATTCTAAAATTTTTCAAATTGGCAGGCCAAATTTCGTGTTTGGCAGGCCAAATTCAAAGGGTTCGATAGGTCGGATTCATCCGTTCGGTAGGTCGAACTTGGAAAAGTTTGGCCGGCCAAACCAAGCGACCGATAGGCCGATCAGGCACAGTAAAATTTTGTTATTTTAACCCGTTTTTGCTATTTTAGACCCCGATTGAGATTTCAATCTTGTAAAATGATTTTATAAATACAAATAGCACACTAGGAGACCATAAGATAATTTAATGACATATGATATCTTAAATTAGATACTGATAGACTTAGTTTATATATAAGTAAGGTTCTTCGTGGTTCTGCAGAGCTAACATATAGCGGATTGGGATTACGGTGTGGGGCATCGGCAAGAGTATCGAGATAGGATTTCTATCCTTTCTTTGATAGCCTAGTTTTAAAATCATTTTGGCCTAAAAAGGATTTTCATTAAAATATTTTCAATGATTGTTTGAAAATGGGTTTCATTGACGGTTTTTATAAATAGTAGAGTTGAGATGGTTTTCATAATAAATCTCACAATGAATGTAAATGACTATATTTGGTAAATAGAGATTTTAATAATTATAGAAAGATAATGTATATATATATTTTAGGGCATGATGCCATATCAGAGATAGGGTCGTATAGTACGCGACCTTGAGGGCAGGTCCCAAAACCCAATTGGGCCACTACGGTGGTGTCATACAAATGGTTTGCCCAGGACAAGAAAATGATCTTCTTTCTGGTTGACCAATAAATTGTTTGGTAAGATTAACTTTTATTTAATTTTTATTTATTTATTTATTTATCTATTTAAGTTCGTTTTCTAAGTATTTAATTAAATAACAAAATATCCTGTAAAATTAAATGTTTTTAAAATATATATGGTCCTACTGAGCCTTTCGCTCATATTTTATTTGTTTTAATATCTTTCCCCTCTTGGTGGATATCAGCTTAGGATCGAAGAAGAGTCCACAAACAGGACATTCGAGCAATAGGAGAACACAGTAGGTTATTTAAACTATAAAATTGAAGTATGTATAACTTTAACTTTTCTTTTCTTCATTTTGGACTGTGGTTGTAATTTAATATTGTCAGTACTATGTGTGTGCATAAAAGTGGGTCAGTGGGACCTATTCTCGTTTTCTCCTTATTTCTTTGTTATCTTCTCATTGTCCATTTTGTTATTTTTATTTGTTTAATTATTATAATTGCCTGCTTTAAAAGGATTTTTTTAAAAAAAATTCTCACATTTTTATTAAAAAATTCTATTTCTAAAATCCAAGTTTTAACTAAATCTTCATTTAATTAACTTAATTAAACTGTCACGTCACCTCCCGTTCTTCGGGGCATGACAGAGATTTAATAAAAGTAGAGGCCAAATTGTATGCTTTAGGTGGGATTTGAACCCCTAACCTTAGGGACAAATAAGGAAGACCAAACCAGTATGTTTATCTCACAACTTATGTTTTGGAAATTATAAATATTTCTCTATATATTTTGTAATTTTAAATAATTTTATTTTAATGAATGTCAAACTTTTTAATTGCTTTATTTATAAATATTTAAAAATCATATTATTTGTTTAAAAATCTATTCTAACATATTTTGTACTAAAATAAAATTTATATATTTTTTATTGTTACTTTATTTCTTTCATAATTTACTAAAAATTAAGTTGGAAAAATTGATATTCATATTTTTAGTATATTAATGATTATGGCACACTAGTAAAAATAAATGGTAAATTGACATAATTATAAATTAGGATTTAAGTTAAAGTATGATTATTTTTTATACGTCTTAGGATAACGACGTATTTGGAGCTTACGTGGTAAACTTGATTGTATGAGCTGAAAGTTATCAGTAGGTTATTTGTAAAGAGATAGGGATCATATTACTCATCTTTTGTGAGGTTTTGATTAATTAAAATTGGTTCTTCACATTGGAAGATATGTAGATAATATTTTGCACACATATGAATATTACTCATGACACAAAATTGTGGAAGTCGCCCTGTATTGTATAGCGATAATGAATTGATGTAACATGTATTGATGTAATTGAGAAGTATAAATTGGAATTTTGACTCTATGTATAATGATTGATTATAGAGGAATAGTAAGGTATAAAGAGGGCGACGGTTACGTCTTTGGGCACGAATACCCTAAAAGGTAGAATAGGTGAAAGGCAGCAATGCTCCCTTGGGTCGAAAGTCCTAGAATGCACTATACAGGAATCGACTTGGTGCGGATCTGGGGCTTGATGTCCCCTTACCTAACACTCTTGGAACGATTAAAGAGTGAAAAACCGCACCTATTTAGGTTTCGATGAGTTGAGTGATGAGATAATTCATTAAAATGTGGACACCTAGGAACATTGATGAATCATAATGTTTGTATATATGTGTATGAAACTTGGTAATTATTAACGTAAGACATCCACGAAAATATGATCATAATGAATCTGGTGAAAGATGATTAATGATTGAGAACTAACTAACTATGTAGGCATTAATGTGATAATTAATAAAACCTAAAGGTGAGTAATGGTATTCCTTACTAGGCATATTAATGCTTATCCCTGTTATATTTTCATCTCTCAGGTGGAGTTCAATGTAACTTCTCTGACGAGGGGGAGACGACAACATTGCTGGTGTCGTGTTAGAATATCTTAGCTTTATCTGTAACTCGTTTAAAACATGTAAGATTCATAAAACTATTGTAGTGGCTATGTTTGATTTTATGTTGACTAGAAATTGTAATATGATGATGATGACTATAATTTTAATATTTATTGCTACACTAAAACTGTGGATTGTTATTTAAAGCATGTTCTTTTTTTTTTTTTTTTCCTTCAAAGACCCATGAGCAATGTTTTAATGATTTTGAAATGGTATTGTAAATTTAATTTATTTATATTTATTCTATACCGCTAACTCCTACATAAGAGTGTTACAGATTTTGGCATCAAAGGCTAGGCTCGATTAACCTAAGGGGTGTATCACCACCTTAAAAATTTTGAAATGGTTTTAAAGTTAAATGTTAATATCATCATCAATGGTACTAATCCTAGTTAAACTTTTGCGGTCAATAGAAACCATGCCACCAAGACATCAAGTGTAATCATTTAAATAATTATAACCTACTGATTTAAGTTCAACCTACTATGTAACCTCAATGATGGAACAAGCTTAAGAAGTTGAGCAACCTCGATAGGCAGCACAGCCTCAACCAACTGTGCTAGAAGTAAACAACTTGGTAAAGATTCTTCAAGCTTTGCAAAATATGCAAAGACCTATGAAGGCTTATAACCCTAAACAACTCACCTAATTTTCCTGAAAGAGTTCATTAAATCAAAACCCCTGCTTTTATCGGAGAACCTAATCCTGCCATGGTAGAATAGTGGCTTAAGGCTGTTTAAAAGAAGTTAGATACTTTGAGAATCCCACAAGAATACCAAGTCAGTCAATTTTGCCATGTATGTGTTTGAGGGTAAAGTTGAGGAATAGTGGGATCTTCAAAAAGATGATCATGATGTGTCAAACCTCACTTGGGATCAGTTTGAGATGATTTTTTGTAATGCATATGTTCCCCAGAGCCATAGACAAGCAATACTGAGGAAATTTAAAACTTTAGTACAAGGAGACATGCCGGTAATCCAATACCAAACCCGATTCATAGAACTGTCTTGTTATAATCCTGAGTTGTGTCAGACCCCATGGCAAGATGCGAAAAGTTTAGAAATAACCGATGGTCAAAAATTAGACAAATGAAAGCTACCATCCCATCCATTGAGTTTTTTTAACCTGTAGCAGTTGCTTAGCGTATAGAGTCAAAGCTGAACAACTCCTATAGATAATACAAGGGTTCTAGTGGGTGGCAGAAGAAGATGAGCAAGAAAGAAAGGTCAGAAGGACAAGTAACACAAAATAGCTGAGTGAGTATTGGTGGTGTATCCTCGGGTAGCAGCCGCTTCCAACCATATGCTTGTCATAATTGTGGACATGTGGGACACTTGAGAAGGAACTGTCCCAATTGCCCTACACTGCCATCTTTCATTCCAATACCGCAAGATAGTCATTTTGGATCCACAGTGTAGGGAATGAATCAAAACTGAGGGGCATTCTAGCAAAACTCGCCAGTTTCTTATGCTTCGGTTAACCAACCTCAAGGGTTCTAGCCCTACTATAATTATCAATAGTGGCCACAAGGTTCAAGCTTCTATCCAAATCAAAACTTCCAACTGACTCCTCAAGCTTCTGTAAATTAAAGACCATACTTTTGTAGAAGGAATAATAATGCTAGTAGCAGCCAAGGGAATCAAAGGAAGGGAAATAATGATAAAGGGAAAGCAACAACATAGGCTTATACTATTACAGCTATGATTGTACAAGCAAGATAAGTTGACACCTCTGTTGTAGATGGTATGAATCACGTATTCACCCTTAGGCCCATGCATTATTTGATATCAGTGTTACTTATTCATTCATATTTATATTATTTGCTTCTATTCTACAACTAGAAATTAAAACATGTAACTCTCCGTTAACCACCCCTAGTACACTAATGGTGGAATAACCAAGTCTCTATGATTTGTAAATCAGTCTGTGTTGCTATAGGGGAACATAGATTATTAGCTGATTTGTATATAATAATCATAACAGAGTTTGATGTAATCCTAGGAATGGATTAGTCAGCTAGATACTAAGCTATCATAGATTGTCATAGAAAATGCGTCTCCTTATTTACAAAGAATGGCCAAGCCATTGATTTCTAAGCTAAGACGAGAACAATGACACCAACTCCTATGCTAAAAGCTTATATTGGAGGACAAAGAAATTTCACCAGTTTTGGAATGATCTTTGCTTCAAAAGGAGAATTAAAAAAAAAAGTGACTCATCTTCACATATTCCTATGGTAGACGAATTTCTAGATTTTTTCTAAATGAACTGCCCAAAATTCTGCCTGATGGAGAGATTGAATTTGTTATAGACTTAATTCTGAGAGTAGCACCTGTTTTCATCACACCATATAGGATGACACCTACTAAAAAGGTGGAACTAAGGAAGTAATTGGATGAATTATTAAAGAAAGGATTTACCCGACCAAGCACGTCCCTGGGGAGCTTTAGTGCTCTTTGTGAAGAAACATGACAAATCGTTCACTTTATGTTAATTATCGCCAGCTCAATCAGCTGACCATCAAGAATAAGTACCCCTTGTCCCGAATTGATGAGTTGTTTGATTAGTTAGGGGGATCTTGATACTTCTTAAAAATTGACTTGCGGTCAGGATATCACTAACTAAAGATAAGGGAAAAAAACATTTCAAAGATGGCTTTTTGAACTCGCTACGGTCACTTTGAATTTCTTGTTATGCCTTTCAAATTGACTAACGCACCTGTAGCTTTCATGGACTTGATCAACCATGTTTTTCGACCGTATATAGATCAATTTATTATTGTTTTTTATAGATGATATCTTAATCTATTCCAAAACTGATGAAGAGCATGCTAAACGTTTGAGGATCGATTTATAGACGTTAAATGAACACGACCTATATGCGAAGAATGAGAGTGTGACTTTTGGATGAAAAAAGTCAAGTTCCTAGGACACGTTGTCTCTGAAGAAGGCATTTTTGTAGACCCTTCCAAGATTGAACCAGTGTTGATTAGGAATGCAAAAGAACATGTTAGAAATCTGAAGTTTCCTTGGACTAGTTGGATACTATCGATGCTTCATGTAGAACTTATCGAAAATTGTTTCTCTATTGATAAGACTCACTAGGAAGAATGTTAAGTTCATGTGGAACGATAAATGTGAGGAAACATTTATGGAATTAAAGCAATGATTCACCGGTGCACCTGTACCTGTCATTCCCAATAATAAGGAGCCTTACACTGTGTACACTGATGCCTCAGGAAATGGTTTGGGTTGTGTGTTGATGCAACATAGGCGCGTAGTTGCTTATACCTCATGCCAATTGAAACCCCATGAGAGGAATTATCCTATATATGATCCCGAGTTAGTTGCTGTGGTTTTTATGTGCAAGATTTGGAGATATTACTTATGTGGTGCAAGGTTTGAGATCTATATAGATCACCAAGGTTTAAAGTATTTAGTTACTCAAAAGGATCTAAATCTAAGACAATAGAGATAGACCAAATACATGGTGGATTACGACTTTAGCATTCAATATCATCCTGGAAAAGCAAATGCAATGGCGGATGCTTTGAGTCGTAAGAACAACAGAATCATGACCAGCTTAGCATTAGAGGATTAGAGACGAGCAATCGCCATTGTCGACTTTGACTTGCAATAGTATAAAGATGATGAAAGAGCTTTCCTATTCAATGTGATAGCTACCTTTATGTTAATCCAACAAGTGAAATAAGGTTAATGGCATTATGAAGGATTACATATGATTCGAGAGCAAATACAGAATGGTGAACAACTAGATGGATGGTAGATTGAACTATAACGATTCTTGCTTTATAAAGGAAGATTGGTTGTTCTAGAAGACCCTTATCTTAGGCATACAGTGTTGGATAAAGCACACTGTTCTAAGTTCGCTATTCATCCTGGAAGCTCTAAGATTTATATATATTTGAAGCAACAATACTAGTGGCGAGGAATAAAACGTGATGTAACAACTTTTGTCTCCAAGTGCATGACATGTCAACAGGTTAAAGCGAAACATCAAAAGCCTGGAGGTGAGTTGAAGAGCCTGCCTATCCCAAAATGGAAGTGGGACCATGTGATGATGGATTTCATTATGGGATTTCCTAGAACTTAAATGGGACAGGATGTCGTTTGGGTAATTGTGGATCGTTAAGAAAAACAGCCCACTTCATCCTAATCAAAACAGGCTATAATGTCTTCAAGTTATGTCAGTTGTATGTAGAAAAAAGAGTGACGTTGCATGCTATACCAATGTCGATAGTCTCTGATAGGGATACACGTTACACATCAAAGTTTTGGAGAGGATTACAAAAAGCTTTAGGAACTCTACTGGGTTTCAGTGTGGCTTTGCATCCTCAAACAGATGGACAATCTAAACATGTCATTTAGATTTTTAAGGATATGCTTTTAGCTTATGTGTTAGACTTTGGAATTAATTGGGCTGCACAGTTACTATATGTTGAGTTTACATACAACAAAAGTTATTAGATGAGCATTGGAATAGCTCCATATGAGGCTTTATATGGTTGTCCTTCTAGATCTTCACTATGTTGGGCTGAAAAGAAAGAGCGCCTTGATCTCAGATCTCAATTTATAAAGGAAACAACGGATAAGATCTGAATTTTTCATGAAAGCCTTAAGATAGCACAAAGTCAACAAAAGAATTATGTGGATAAAAGAAGATGACCATTAGAGTTCATGGTCAGAGACTATGTATTTCTCAAAGTGAAACTAAAGCGTGGTGTATCTCGATTTGGTGTTAAAGGAAAGCTAGCACCAATGTATACGGGACCATTCAAGATTGTAGTACGTATTGGATCGCTTGCTTACTATTTAGATCTACCACCTCAATTGTCCCATGTGCATAATATATTCCATGTGTCGATGTTGAGGAAATATGAGCCAAACCCATCACATGTTATCTTGTGGACAAATGTTCCTATCCAAGGAGATGCGACTTATGAAGAAGTTCCAATTCAAATACTAGATCATGAAGTGAAATCTTACGTTGTCATGAAATCCCTCTTGTGAAGTGATATGGCAATATTATAATGTTGAGGAAGCCACTTGGGAGCTTGAGTCAGAAATAAGAAAAAAGTACCCTTATTTATTTTGGTATCATCTCCAGTTGTACGTAAATTTCGAGGGCAAAATTTCTTAAAGAAGGGGAGAGTTATAACATCTATTATTTTTTTAGCAGGTATAATTGTGTATAAATTAATTGTTAGTGTGCCAATTTAAATTTTGTAAAATTTTGTTGCATCTAAAATTTATTTCATATTATTTATTCTACCTATTTTTAATTTTTCTAAAATTTTCCTACACCTATTTAGTATAATTATCAAAATACCCTTGGAACTTTTATTTTAATTACAAAAATGTTATTTGTTATTTTGTGCACCAAAGTCTTCGATAGAGACTTGCCTTCACCCTCCTTCGTGTCTTTTTCCCCTCAAAATCAAACAACATCCCTTGAATCAAGGGAGTTGATTCTTTTCTCTTCCTTTTTATTCTTCTTTTTTGTCTCTTTCTTTTCATTTTCTTTCTTCTTCCTTCTTTCCCTTCTTCCTTTGCTTCTTCTTTACACCTATGACAAGTTAACACCGAAGAAACATCAAAGAACCATCAAGCTAAATTCAAGCCATTTTCCATCCAAAACTACAAAAAAAAACCTTCTAGCAACTTATAGAGCTTGGAAACAAGGGGATTTCGATGATCAAAACAACGTATCTGGCTTAAGTTTGAGGTAAACTTTTCAAACTTAAAACTTAGATTTTGATTATGTTTTGAGCATGGAAATCTACGAAAATGAATTTCTATTGTATAAAAATGATTATATATCATTTATACATTGATTTAATATTTAGAAAGTTGTTTGAAAATAAAGATTTTGAAGAAAAATGCAAAATTTAGATTTTGGGTTCTCTAGGAGAATTTTTCCAGTTGAAAAACAACATGTTGTTTTTTTCAAAAACTACATGTCATTTTTCTCCGAAAACTACGCATCGTTTTCTTAAAAAACAACATGTCGTTTTCCAAAGAGAGATTTAATAAAAACAAAGGCCAAATTTTATGCTTTAGGTGGGGTTCAAACCCCTAACCTTGCGGACGAATAAGGAAGGCCAAACTACTATGATAGAGGTAGTTATCTCATAACTTATGTTTTGGAAATTATAAATATTTTTCTATATATTTTGTAATTTTAAATAATTTTGTTTTAATGAATATCAAAATTTTTAATTGCTTTATTTCTAAATATTTAAAAATTGTAATATTTATTTTTAGAATCCCCTTTAACACATTTTGTACCAAAATAAAATTCATATGTTTTTATTTTATTGTTACTTTATTTATTTCATAATTTACTTAAAATTAAGTTGGAAAAATTGATATTCATATTTTTAGCATATTAATGACTATAGCACACTAATAAAAATAAATGATAAATTAACATAATTATAAATTAAAATTTAAGTTAAAATATGGTTATTTTTTATATGTCTTAAGATAACAATGTATTCAGAGCTTACGTGGTAAACTTAATTGTATAAGCTAGAAGTTATTAGTGGGTTATTTACAAAGAGGTAGAGATTCTATTATTATCTTTTGTGAGGATTTGATTAATTAAAATAGGTTCTTTACATTGGAAGATATGTATATAGTATTTTGAACGTATATGAATATTACTCATGACACAATATTATAGAACTCGTCCTATATTGTACTCTGAGAATGAATTGTTTTGACATGTACTGATGTAATTGAGAAACATGGTTAAGAATTTTGATTCTGTACATAATGATTGATTATAGAGGAGTGGTAAAGCACGAATAAGGCGGCGATTATATCCATGGGCACGAATACCCTAAAAGCTAAAATAGGGAGGAGGCGAAGGTGCTCTCTTGGGCGAAAGTTCCACAACGCACTGTATAGGAATTGACTTGGTGAGGATAGCGGGCTTGATATCCCCTCACTTGACACTTTTGGAATGATTGAAGAGTGAAAAAGCACGCCTATTTGGGTTTCAATAAGTTAAGTGGAGATACTCCATTAAAATGTGGATATTTAGGAATATTGATGAATCATGATATTTGTCTATATGTGTATGAAACTCGGTAATGATTAACATAAGGTATCCATGGAAATATGATTATAATGAATCTCATAAGATGATAAATGATTGAGAACTAACTAACTATGTAGGCGTTAATGTGGTAATTAATAAGACCTAAAAGTGAGTAATGGTATTCCCTACTGCGTATGTCGATGCTCATCTCTATTATATATTTATCTCTTAGGTGGAGTTCAATGTAACTTGTTTGACAAGAAGTAGACAACAACACTACTTGTGCCGTGTTAAAATATCTTAGCTTTATCTATAACTCGTTCAAAACATGTAAGATTCATAAAACTATTGTAGTGGCTGTGTTTGGTTTTATATTGATTGGAAATTGTGATATGATAATAATGATTGTAATTTTAATATTTGGTACTATACTAAAACTGTGGATTGTTATTTAAAGCATGTTCTTATTTTTAGTTTTCTTTAAAGACCCATGGGTAATATTTTAATTGTTTTGAAATAGTATTGTAAATTAAATTTAATTAGATTCATTCTATATTGCTAATCTCCACATAGGGGTATTACATTTCTTCCCAACTTGACGTATCGAAACAGATCTTTCTTCTGAGATATATATATATATATATATATATATAGAGTTCAAAGTTCAAACCTATTCAGATTTCTCGAAAAACCAACTATAAACCGACCTGATGAGATGGGGATTATGGAATCATCTAAATGAAAGGTTTCGATTCAATTTAATACACATGAAAATGTTGTTAGATGTGTATGCCCTAAAGAATAAAAATGTAATATGTTTTTGGAGACATTTTTATCAAAAAAGAATTTATTTATTATTTATATACGAAATCTTGTCCTCTTTACGTTTATATTTGTTGAATATATGTTAAGCAAACAAAAAGTCTAAGGCTGTCGGTCTAAACCTTTAAGAATTGGGCATATGACGAACAAATTATGTAGAAAATATGATTCTTAAAGTGATGGTCTAAATTATAAGATCCGCAATCGAAAGATTAAAGTTGGACGCTTTATTCATGCAAAGATTATTATATTGTCTATATCTCTATTGGGAGATAATCTGTCTTGACCATCGAAGGTGGACTCTGCGAATAGAAACATTGGCACATTGTCATAGGTGACGATATGTTGGATCGGGACATAAAGTGAATTGATTTGGATTAATAATTTTGTCTTAGCAAATCGATTCACTTTAGACAATTATTTGTATTGTATCTTAATCTTGAGATGAATGGTGAGCAGCTTGTCTTGAGTTATATCTTTTGATATACCAAAGGGTGACATCCATATTTTAATAGTGGTATGCATGCTCGTACGTTGGAGGCATGACTCTTGATAGTGTAGACCTGTTATTTATAGATATGGAATCCACAGCTCCTCTTTAGGAGTAATGATATCCTTTTATATGCGTTATCTTGTAATTAAAAAACTGAAGCGCTTAACCATTTGAATACATAGGTGTAACCGAGTGGTATATTGTCTTTGGATGGTAAGTTTTTCAATTGTGAGATAATAGAACGTAAGATAAAAATAATCGAGCAGATAAGATAGAACTTGTCCTTAAGCCGATTATGAATAATCTTATGGGGATACGATATACTATGGTATGTCATGGAGACTTAGCTATTTAGGCTTCGTAATTCTATATAGTTCGAGAGTATAGCTCCAAGCTTTTAATGGAGTAGTGTTGGAGTTGATAATTATGAAATGTATATATGAGATATTGGGTTTCATAATTATCAGGAGCTTGAACTATATAGGTCCATTAGGTCCCCTTTGTTAGCTCATAAAATCATGTAACGATACGACGTGCTTTTTCGATAATTGGTGACTTATGTCAATTTATCAGATTGGCTGAAATTTGGTAAAATCAGATAATTCATGTTTGTTTATCGGTTGAATTAATTTTATGATAAAATTAATTCAAGATAAACTTGTTGAATTATCGAGATCGGATAATTTATGTCTGTTTATTAGTTGGATTAATTTTGAATTAATTCATGATAAACTTGTTGAATTATTCAGAATATTTATTTTCTTAGAGATTATTTAGATATGATTGTTTTAATCAGATAACTTCTCTATTGGGTTATTTGAATTAAAACCGAGACTCTATCATAAGAATCTCAAGTAGAAAATAAAGATTTACAGGAATCTTTTATCGGAGGTTTGGTAGGCTGATTTTTAAGTTTGGCCTGCTAATTGAGGAGGTTCGGTAGGCCGATCTGCCTGTTTGGTCTGTCGACTGAGCGATAAAAGGATCACGTGTTTTCACGCAGATTTTATCAAATTATGATCCTAGTTTGATTCTGATTCAAATTTTTGAGACCTTATCTGATAAAGACTGACTCCTGAGCCTAATTTCTATAAAAGGGGAGTGAGTCTCATTATTATTTAGATCAGTTAAAAGATTAAGAGTGAGACTCTACCAATGAGACTCTAGAAACTTCCTGGGAGCTATTGTTCACAAATTACAAACCGTACCTTTGGATTCTCTCAATTGGTTGGAAGTAGAATCACCTGGTGGAAAAGCTAAATAACGTGAGCCCACACTCACTCAGATCGTGAATAAAGAATAACAAAGAATGCCAGTTGGTTGAGGTCCTTCTGAAACGTTACTTCTCTTTATTGATTGCAAGAGCTTTTCGGCACATAAAAGATTAGTAAGATCTGGTTAATTTATGCATATAGCATGTCAAACTTATGTTTTAAAAAATACTCTGATATAAAAATTTTAAAAATTCAGCTGTGTATTATTTTTCCAACAAATGCCACAATCTTATCACACTTCAGAGAAGCCAAGTATAATTGTACATGCAATGATGCAATTTAAACCGAAGGAGTAAAAAATAAAAAATAAAAAAATAAAAAAATAAAAAGGGAGTGAGAATCAGCGATGAAATCAAAAGGATGCTCCTATATTTTAATTTTTATAAGTAGAATATGGTTACCATCTCTCTGCAATGATCCCACTTTTAGCATCTTTATTAGCCATGACAGAATATGCTAATTGGCGTACTATCAAAAGAATATATATACATATATATATATATATATGTATATATATTGCAAATCATTGAGATTATACGCGGCACAGTAAAATGGTTTTTGGATCTTGCCCGGATTTCAACATCTATGACCTCATGCATGACTTGTGACATACTAATTAAATATTTACAAACACAATTTACTATTGTTAATCAGCAATAGCCCTTGCTAATTAGCAGACTTGTAACGTTGCAACATCAATTATAGATTCATACAAAGTTGAGTCTTTGACATTATCAAATGCCAACGGATATTGCAACATCAATTAGATGGTACTTGTACTTTTTAACATTTTTGGTTGACATTCCTTCCGGTCATAAGAAACTTTGACATTATCAAATGCCAACGGATATCCGCATACTAAAGCCTTGTTTTGGACTATTATGATCTGAAGATCAAAGACTTTTTTAAGGCACAAATATCATTAGCCAACAACACGTACAAGCATGCAAATTGGGAGTGGAAATTAGAGCAAAAGATTCACAAGAAGTCATGAAAGAAAATATTGCAGCTAAACCTCTGCCATTTCATAAGCTTCTGAGCTATGCAGATGCATGGGATTGGACTCTAATGGCATTTGGGACGTTGGGTTCGGTCGTTCATGGCATGGCTCAACCGATCGGATACATGTTGCTTGGAAAAGCTCTCAATGCATTCGGCGACAATATTAATGATACTCGTGCAATGGTTGCGGCCCTCTACAAGGTATGTGCTTCTTGCTCACTTTTTTTTGTGCCTAACAAATACACAGACGTAGCACGCATGCATACATATTCTAAGACTGTAATCCTCAGAGAGATTTGGGGGGGGGGGGAAAAAAAGAAAAAAGAATTCATATATATCATCTCACACCTTTGATTTGTTAACTTTACACGCCTACCTTTGAAGAGTTAGTCCTCTAAAGAAATACAGCCAAGGAATATTATTATATGCGCGTGTAAGATCTTATGATGGGATATTTGTGGGATTCAAATTGCATATTGATAAAGATTTTTTTTTTTTTACTAGGTTGTTCCATATGTATGGTACATGGCCTTTGCCACCTTTCCAGCTGGAATCCTTGGTAAATTTTCTTTTAACTAGTTCTAAGATCAACTTTGGTTTTCAACTATCATCACACGTATTACACATGTGGATCAAATTCTTAGCCAATAGAAAAAAAAAAATGAAAGGCTAATTATAGAGCTATGGCAGTGAAATTTCTTATGTTTCTCTTTTTTAACTTCTTATAATGTTATTATTTGAATTATCAGAGATTGGATGTTGGATGTACGCAAGCGAAAGACAAATGGCACGTCTAAGATTAGAATATCTAAAAGCAGTCCTAAGTCAGGAAATTGGGGCCTTTGACACAGACTTAACAAGTGGGAAAATAATTAGTGGAATCAGTAACCACATGAGTATCATACAAGATGCTATTGGAGAAAAGGTACAAATTTAAGACACTCCAAATTAATAATGTCTGATTTCTTATCATTTTTTCACTTACAAAAGTTGTTAATTTTTGATGATGCTAATTATTTTCCTTTTGTATGCTATTGGAGAAAAGGTACAAATTTAAGACACTCCAAATTAATAATGTCTGATTTCTTATCATTTTTTCACTTACAAAAGTTGTTAATTTTTGATGATGCTAATTATTTTCCTTTTGTATGCTATTGGAGAAAAGGTACAAATTTAAGACACTCCAAATTAATAATGTCTGATTTCTTATCATTTTTTCACTTACAAAAGTTGTTAATTTTTGATGATGCTAATTATTTTCCTTTTGTATGCTATTGGAGAAAAGGTACAAATTTAAGACACTCCAAATTAATAAT